>SMSR01009285.1:0-19252 GCA_019453355.1 Ceratina japonica | reverse complement strand
AAATTCCGAATAATTACAAAACATTCTGCTTACACATAATGCAATTATAGAACAATAATACTATATGTATTAATACAATACTAAATGTATTATTTACTTACATAAATGTATTATTTACTTACATTCTGCTTAGACATAATGCAATTATAGAACAATAATACTATATGTATTAATTACAATACTAAATGTATTAATAAACATAGCATTTTTTATGCATTTTCCATTTCCGTTTCACTAATATAAAAAGATAATGTAAAGAGAAATGTAAGAAGAATCTACAGACAGCTTCAATTTGTTTAGACAAATAGATAGGACACGAATTTTGACTTATTTAGTTCGCTTCTACTAACTTCCGACCCATTTATCTCATCACATAGAAAAGCTTTTATAAAAAAACACAATCGTCATTTTGAGAACATTGAAAATTATGTAGTAAGAGATATTTCAGAAAGATCACGAGCATCCGACGCGTTTTGTTATACATGAATTCTGAATTAGAAAGCGAATAATAAGATTATGTATAGTTATGTTTTTATAAGTTTGTTAATATTATATTATTATGTTTTAAATTAATTTACATTAAGTTGTTGGTTGCAAAACTATGTAAAATAAATTTGTTTTTTAGAAAAAATCCGTTTATTTTGTTAAACATATGTTAATTAAAATTATTCTGTTAATTAAAATTTCTGTTAATATATAGCAAATTATTGACGTTTATAACAAAATCTTGATTTTTGTAAAAAATTTTGTATTTTGTCCGCACTGTGCGACGTTTCTCAATTCCGCGAAGCAGCAGTAGGTCTATTTAGAGATCTACCGTTTCCATTCATCCGTCCTCTCTCTCTCTCTCTTTCTTTCACCCTCGACGCGAGACGGCTGAATCTCGTTTCCGCGAAAGACCCTTCTCCGTGAATATCAACCAGCACGCATACGCGCGTTTATGTTTTTCATAAAGGAAACGAGCCCCGTCTTTCAGAAATCTGTTCGAGCAGTACTTCGTTCGACCGATAAAACGCGGTAGCTCTTCTAAACGCGAGCAGCCGAGACGCCGGCGTCGTCGCATCCACGCTCGATAAACTCAATTGTAAGCCGAGAGAGGCAGCCAAGTTGGGTCTCGCGCGTATGAATCATTATCAACGGCGGCGATGAATTTCGTTCCGAGACGCGCCCGCTCGTCGACGTGACAAATGCCTGCCGATGAAACGCGCCGAGAGTTAGCAGCGGCCGAAATCGGTGAACGCCGGCCCGCCGTTCGTTTCTGTTTACGCAGCAATCTGCGAAAGCGCCATCGGTAGCGTGTTACAGCCGTGTAAAACAGTGAGCAACATCGATCGCATCCGAGCACTTTCACGGACTTTCCCACGAGGCTCTCCGCCGCTTACACGCGGAGCCCGCGATACAGTGAATACCGCTGCTGCCCCGGGATGAACCGTTGTTGCACAAAAGGGCCAGAAGGATGCCAATGGACCCGCAACTCTCCAGCCTCGATTCCGAACGTTTGCCCCTCGCCTATAAAAACTGGTTGATGGAAAGGAACGCGAGTAGTAAAGAGCTGGCTGAAAGACCAGTTTTCAGCATTTGTAGGAGTTAGTTAAAAATGCAATCATACCGCGTGATTGCAAAAGTTTTACCAGATTTTTCTACGTCTGAAATGTGCGCTAGTGAGAAATTCGCACGAGTATTTGCAATCGTCTTGTGATCTTGATCAAAGATTGGAACTTTAATGAATGAGGCAAGGAAAATGTAAAGGGATTGATAATAAACGATCAGAAAACTCGGTAGAGTTTTCGCGCAAAGTAGTTGTAGCGTTTCCATTTTTTTTTCGAAAATAGTTTCCTAAGCATTACTTTTTTTATTGAGAATTTGTTTTCTTGGGATTTTTTATTAGGATTTCTTTTTGAAGGATTGATTTTTTTTAAATTGAAATTTGGCTTTTATATATATGATTTATTTTTTGTAGAGATCTTTTTTTAGGGGGCCCAGGATTTAGTCTTTTTTAAATCGGAAGTTGGTTTTGGCGAGTCTGTTTTTTTTATTAGGATTTTGTTTTTGTAGGGATAATGACAACTACTTGGTGATATTTAAATTATATTGAAACGAAACAAACTCATTTAAACGGTCTTAAATCCAAATACAAAAAGAGGAATGAAGCTAAATAAAAGATTAAATTAATACGAAGTAAAATTAATCAATAATAGAAATCAAACACGAAATTTTTGATAAAACAAATTAAATATTGGATAGAAAGATAGATTTTAAAGAAAGGATAGATTTATGCTAAATATTGAGTTTAACGGCTTGATCGACTGCTCACTATTATAATTTAACTTGACAATTCAGACAGTTACTGGATAACTCGTTATATTCAACTGCTTATCGATCCTTTGCTTTAAATAAGTAAAGTAATAAGATTTGAACGATCGTAATTCTTAAAATAATTATCGAACAGTTGATCAGCCAAATAAACAGCGAAATATATTAGATCTTAGATGACTACGACATTATAAACAAATCGAAAGCGAATTACGAATAATCTAATACTTCTAAGAATTACTCTTTGGAATTTTATTTTTTATTCGAATGAATATGAACACGTTTCTGTAGTAATGTATAGACATTGTTTTAATTTTGGTAACAAAGGACCATTGTAGAGGATCGCGACAATGTAGTATTAAATAAAACTAAATTAATTACACACAATTCGATGTAGGATCGTTGTACGTACTTGGAAACGGGCGGTCTATTATTTTACGGGCCGCGGGGAGGAAAATCGTGGCGCGGAAAGAAATATTTCAATACGATGGAAAATAATTGCGAGCACGGGGTTTAAGTTTGAATCGGGTAGCTACGCTATTTTAATCTTTCATGCAATCCGACGTAGAGGCGCGGAGGAACTTCGGGGCCGGGCGGAATTCCAGATGTAATTATACACCTCGCCGGGTAGTATCCGAACTTTCTTACGTTCCGCGCTTATTGTTGTTTTAACAACAATGTTATTATCGAGTTCAACGTTTGTCGCTCCCAGTGGAAACGGATTGTTTAACCGTGGAACACAGGGGCCATTGTTTAAAAGCGGAATAAACGACGCTGGTTCGAGGGTTGAAAATCGAATCGGCGCGCCGCGCGCCGATGCTCCATATAGTATAGCGCGTGTGTGAATCAAAGCTCGATAATTTTCCAATTTCGCCCGATGAATAGAAGCGAAACGTTGAAGGTTTCAATTCTCTTAGCTATCGGGAACGGAAATGAAACGACTTGTAAACCTTCTTATTTTATTGATCGGCCCGTTTTTCAATAGCGCGGACGTTGGAACGTTATGCGATATTGCCACGACGTGCCATGACGTCTCCACGTTGAAACAGTGGTTTATAATAATAGGCAAACGGAATTAAAGTCCTAATGTGCGCCTCTTGTTAAAACTGTTTTCCTTTTAATAAAGAGGAGCCGCCCGAAGAGAGGCTCTGAGATTGAAACAGGGAAATATGTCAAGCGGGAATAATCCTTTGCGCCAAAGAGGCTTTCTTTTCTCTACTTGTCCAAACACGAAACTTCATCAGCAGCNTCGGGAACGGAAATGAAACGACTTGTAAACCTTCTTATTTTATTGATCGGTCCGTTTTTCAATAGCGCGGACGTTGGAACGTTATACGATATCGCCACGACGTGCCATGACGTATCCACGTTGAAACAGTGGTTTATAATAATAGGCAAACGGAATTAAAGTCCTAATGTGCGCCTCTTGTTAAAACTGTTTTCCTTTTAATAAAGAGGAGCCCCGAAGAGAGGCTCTGAGATTGAAACAGGGAAATATGTCAAGCGGGAATAATCCTTTACGCCAAAGAGGCTTTCTTTTCTCTGCTTGTCCAAACACAAAACTTCATCAGCGGCTGAAGAAGCTCCCATTGAAACGAAAGCAGTAGAATAAAATTAATAAGGTTGCGCGATATTAATCTTAACTCTATAGAACTACCCCGTGCAATTCTCTCCCTCTTTCCGTCTTCATTCATCTTCGACTACTTTCGCTTACCGATTCCTGTAAACAGGCTTCAATCCTCGGTTTTACGTTCGNGCGCGATATTAATCTTAACTCTATAGAACTACCCCGTGCAATTCTCTCCCACTTTTCGTCTTCGTTCTCATCTTCGACTACTTTCGCTTACCGATTCCTGTAAACAGGCTTCAATCCTCGGTTTAGGTTCAGACTCGTTCAACGTTAGTGTTTATTTAGAGGCATTATTATAAAGTGAGGTAAAGCAGGTCGAGAGCCGCGCGGTAATAAATTTATTCCGATGCAATTATACCTCGGTGGCTAATTTCTGTAATATATTCATCCGGTTTTTCCGCCGCTGCCCTACGCGCAACTTTCCAAGTGGTGTACCCAATTATTCCGCGAAACACGAACGTCTAAACACAGAGTTGTTACATATGAAATATCGTTGAGAACGTGTACTCTTTCCGGAACATAGTGCGAAATTTTGAAACGGTTCCCCTGCCANGTTACATATGAAATATCGTTGAGAACGTGTACTCTTTCCGGAACATAGTGGGAAATTTTGAAACAGTTCCCCTGCCGCCTGCACGCTTTTACGAACAACTAATTCGGGCCGTTTCAGATTTACAACGGTTGGCCCGCGTCGAAGCTTGAGGAAAAAGCGTGGAAAATCGCGACACGGAAAATATTAATAATTGGTTTCTTGCTGGAAGCGGCGTTCTTTCGCAACGAATGGGCGCAGATGCGTTCGAGCGATTAAAACGGAGGGGGTGGAAAGAGACGCTTGTAATAATTATACGGATAAAGGAACGACGTGACAGGAACACGATAATCGCTTCCTCTTCGTAATCGCCGGAATAATTTTTTATTCCCAGCCTCGGTTACCCTTTAACTTGAGCGATACATCCAGCGAAACCAGCTGCGCTTTCTTCGGCTCTCCCTCGTTTCGTCACGCGACGCGGCTCGTTGCATTCTCGAGAGCCGACGCTCAGGCTAAAGGGAAAAGGGATGCGAAATGTGTGCATGATTTCGTATTGGAATGAGGGGAGAATCTGAAAATAATTACACGTCCTACCCTTTCACTTTACAATAGGCTTCTTGTACTTAAATCCTACTTGATTAATAAAATATTTCTGTAAAAAAAAATCATGCAAAATAAAAATCGTCAGTGCAATAAAAAATGGGAAGATATAAAATGGGAATCATGGGAATAAAAAATGGGAAGATATAATAATAAAATGGGAAAATAAAAAATGGGAAGATATAATAATTAAACTTATGGCAAGGTTCCTAGCAGACTGATTTCGGGCAAGGTTGATTTCACCTACAGGATTCAAATTTCAACAGAAAAGGGATGCAAAATATGTGCATGATTTCGTATTGGAATGAGGGGAGAATCTGAAAATAATTACAAGTCCTACCTTACCCCTTCTTTCACTTTACAATAAGTACCTTCATTATACATAAATCCTGCTCAACTAATAAAATATTTCTGTAAAACAAAATCATGCAATAAAAAACGTCATTGCTATAAAAAATCTCAGATAAACGGAAAGAATCTGATAAATTAGACTTATGGCTATGTTCCAGCAGACTGATTTCGGGCAAGGTCGATTTCCCCTACAGGATTCAAATTAGTCTATTTTTTGGAAACCGGTACATCGAGCCGGCTCGCGTGTTCCTGTTAGACAGAAGCACTCGTCCTCAGAAATTGCGAACTTCCCGAGCGCTCCGAACTCCGCGGTGCTCCTCCTTGAGCATTCTCTCATTTTCCGTGTCAGCACATCCCTCTTCCTCCCTTTCTCTAATCCCTTTCAGGTTATTTCGAAAGAAACTTGGGCAAAGCCGCGGCAGCGTCGGCGTCGGAACCGACCGAGTTCGCTCCATCCATCCGTCCGTCCCCCGCCCCGTCTTCACCGGCGCGTACCACTCGCCGGGTATGTACAGGGTACACAGCTCGCCCGTATAAAGAGCTTACGCACGAGTCTCATCACGGATTAAGATTGCCGAAATTCATTCGCACTCGAAGCGCTGTACCCGCGCGGCCCGGTTCGCCGATCGCTCTGCACGAAATTCCGGGGCCGAATCGCATTAGCCCGTGATTAAAAGATCAACGGGATTGGCGGCCGGGCCGGGGTATCGCAGTGGCAGACGGGGGGACGACGGATCCGGGTCGGGCCGCGAAACAATGAGCATGAAAGGAGAGTGAAATTGAAAATCGATTTTCCAAATAAAGAAGGACGCATTAAGCGTCCGGATATTATGGATGCGCAATTAACGCGACTCATTTGTTACGCCGAAATAGATTACCGCGACCCACCGACGCGTCCCCCCTATCGACGTTTCTCTCGTTATCGGCAGTTTTCGATCGACGAGCGAATGTCCGACACGATTTCTTTAAATAACCGTTTATAGTCCTGCGAAGGATTGATATTGCGTAGAGGGTAAATGTGCTAATTACTGCGAATTTTTATGCAAGGTAACTTTCAACGAGAAAATCAGCTATTTGAATACAAGATTCAAGTTAAATTATTTTTTGAACAAGATTTATTATGTTATAAATGTGTAAAAAAACAATTATATCTCAAGATGACGTATACGTTAAATTAAATAAATCACTTTTATAAGGTGATGAAATACAGGTATTACTGCGAATATGAGGCAATTACTGCGAGTCAAATACTGCCGGAACCCTAATTACTGCGAGCCAAATACTGAGGATATCGAAATAATTTCATCACTTTTTATTAAATATTTTTTAATAAAATATTATACGAAAGACTTAAGTGTTATTTAAATTATTTTTTTTTCTCTTTTTTATTGCACTTCTTGAACACTTTAATCCACTCTCAACAACAATCAAATATGCCTTCAAACCGACTAAACCTACTCTACAAGGTTATGCTTTACAGTTTGCGCGTTTGCAGTAATAGGCGTTCGTGAAATATACTGTGTGGAATATACTGCGGTCATCAATGTGTTAAAGATACACATTAAATTAACATGCTTTCGTATTTTTCTAACTAAATAATGCACATTTTGATTGTTTGTAGTATTAAAACGTACTATTATTGAAAACAAATGCAATTTTAAAAGAGGTGTTTGATAGACGTCAACCAAAATTATTGCAAAATTCGTATTCTCGTGAACTACTCGACTTTGAAGTGTTTTAAAGTAATTATAAATTTCATGATTGCTATTTATTTTGTTTAAATTATTATTATCAAATAACAAAATAATTAAAGAATTTCTTTTATTTCGTCTAATACGTTTAAAAAATTCATAATTAATGATTTTAATAGAAATCCGCAGTATTTGGGGCATCTCAGTAATTAGCACACTTACCCTAATTATAAATTTCATTATTGCTATTTATTTTGTTGAAATTATTATTATCAAATAACAAAATAATTAAAGAATTTCTTTTATTTCGTCTAATACATTTAAAAAACTCATAATTAATGATTTTAATAAAAATCCGCAGTATTTGGGGCATCTGCAGTAATTGACACACTTACCCTAATTATAAATTTCATCCTTGCTATTTATTTTGTTGAAACTATTATTATCAAATAACGAAATAATTAAAGAATTTCTTTTATTTCGTCTAATACGATTAAAAAATTCATAATTAATGATTTTAATCAAAATCCGCAGTATTTGGGACATCTGCAGTAATTAACACACTTACCCTAATTATAAATTTCATTATCGCTATTTATTTTGTTGAAATTATTATTATCAAATAACAAAATAATTAAAGAATTTCTTTTATTTCGTCTAATACGTTTAAAAAACTCATAATTAATGATTTTAATAAAAATCCGCAGTATTTGAGGCATCTGCAGTAATTGGCACACTTACCCAAATTCTAAAATCTACAGTCCCTGGTCTCTGCAGAAATAATAGCGCAGCATTGCTTTATTGCAGCGGTGTTTCAATTTAGCACCCGTTTAAATAGTTTAGGTGCTTTTATCGCTAAAGTTCGGGTAGATAGAAAATAAGACAGGGAACACAGGGAAGTCGGCCAGAAAGAATAAGTACGCGGTGCCGCGTGGTGGCAAGGTACAAGGACCCGGTGAACACCTGCGCGGCGAATTAACTTCTCGTCCCGCTAATTAGTCTTTCATAGCGGTTAACAATCGGCAGAACGTTCGATTGGTAGGCTCCATTCGCCGTGAATCGCTGGGATTAATTAGCTCGGTTCGTTCGGTTCGATCGCGGTCTGTTACATGAATTACCCGGGCGGGATGTCACGGAACGGCACCCGATTCGCAATGATAATGAAGCGGATCAGACCGGGCATGTTAGTAAACGCGTTCGATCGGCCCCCGCTATCAATTAATCGGGCCTCGATCCGGTCTTAGGAGCTCGTTCCGCGGTTACGCTAATGCCCCCCCCCGGGCCGACGTTATAAAGCCCGCGGCGGATTTCGATATTTCTCCGAGCGAATTTGCGGTTGAATTAATCCGTTTTAACAGGATTCCCCGGGCGAGATAACGAAGGATCTCGTAATAACGTTTGCCGCCGCGGTAGCGTGTTAAAACTCGCGTAAAGTTCGAACACTTCGGCGGATAGATAACGCCCCGTAGCCTCGTACGTTTATCGAGCCGGGGCCATTCCGCAACTTCGCCAGGCGTTCGCGGAATAACTTTTCCCCGCGTCGCCGTTTCCCCGTGTCGTTTGTTTCGCGGTGATCATGCCACTTTACGTTCAATTTCCTGGTATCGTCGCGTCTGCCCGAAGAGAAGAAAAGTTTCTCTCCGATATGAAACCCGGCGATCGGAACTGGGAAGGAAGAGCTGTGCGCGCTGGAAGGAGGGAGGCGAGATACGGCGGCGAGTAAATAATCATTGGCGGTCCGCAACTTCGATTAATGTTTTATTGGATCGTATCGTTAGAGAATGCAGGTAGTATTTACATCGATTTATTTCATTTATCCCGGAACTAACTCCGACAACGGATTCGAACGGAAGAAAAAAAGACTCGGAGATCCACGCCGGTTGTCGCTTACATGCTAGATGCACGTGTACATACAATTATGTGCTTCCCGCGTACGTAACGAATATATAGTATATATATATTTATTATATACGCATACATTTATAGTATATTTATAATGCACAGAAACCGATTCACACTCTCTCTCTCTCTCTCTCTCGCGGTGAGATATTGAGGAGTAACAGGCCGTCGTTGTGACGTTCCAGTTCCCGTCGTCGTCGGCCGGAGCTCAGGGAGAGGATAGAGGCCCTCCTCCCGCGATTCCCCGGGAGTTAACGATGGAACGTGGCTCACCGCGTTCAACTCCTAGATCAATTCCACACACACACACACACACACACACACATACAGACATTCGCAGAGAGACACACAGGGGGGAGGGCCACGGCGGATAATCGTTATTCCGGCCGCGCCCACGTTCCTCGAGACAAAGAAATTGCGAGATTAAAGGTAGACGGGGACAAACGGGCGGGAGGGATTCGAACAAAAGGATTCATCGTCGACTGAAAGTCCTGCCCTCGCGATCGTACGCGAATCCCTCTCGCGAGGGCTCATCCGCTCTGCCCGCGTCTCCTACACGCCGAGAGGCCCGCGAATCGCACGACGACGGCGTCGGGACGCCGTTGGCATCGATTCCCGCCGGATAAACGACGACTACCGACGATCCGGTCGACGGCGGAAGAAGACGGACCGGGTCGCGTCAGCGGCGCGGAAACTTTGCCCGTCGCCGCGGCTCCGACGGTGATTCACGTCGGGTAGAGGTTGGTCAGGCTCGGTATCCTCCAGCTGATCACCGTCAGGAGAGACACCAGCAAGTTGCTAGCCAGAATCGACGGGCTGACGTTCCTCCTGTCGCCGCCGTGCATCGCCGCCGGTTTCTCCTCCTCTGAAACCAGACCAGAAACTCTGACTCGACGGGAACCGCTGGATATAAAACAAGACTCGGGGCAAAAATCCCTCGAGGGGTCGAGCAACGTTTTAACGACGCCAGCCTCTTTCTTTCGCCTCTTATGCAAAGTTCTCGCTGTTGATAGTCCGATCACGCGCGCGACGGTCTCTAGAACTCGCGTCGCGGCGCGCCGCTCTGCGGATACGCTCCGGCCCCGCGTTAAATCTCGTTCGGATTTCTATTGAACTAGCGAAACGTCGCGAGACAGAAAGAAGCATTTCCCGTCGTTCGGCAACGACGGCCGCGTTACGTATTCGATCCGCGCCGCGAGTTCGGAGCAAGGAAACGTCAATCGTCGTACTTTCGTTACCGTTTCTCTCTCTCTCTAAAATATTAATTACGGTACTCTCTCTCTCTATAAAAAAATAATTATTTATCTTTTTTTTCGTCTGTTTGCTATACTTTTCATTTGTATTAGAAGAAATCTTTGTTCTNTCTTTCTTTCGCCTCTTATGCAAAGTTCTCGCTGTTGATAGTCCGATCACGCGCGCGACGGTCTCTAGAACTCGCGTCGCGGCGCGCCGCTCTGCGGATACGCTCCGGCCCCGCGTTAAATCTCGTTCGGATTTCTATTGAACTAGCGAAACGTCGCGAGACAGAAAGAAGCATTTCCCGTCGTTCGGCAACGACGGCCGCGTTACGTATTCGATCCGCGCCGCGAGTTCGGAGCAAGGAAACGTCAATCGTCGTACTTTCGTTACCGTTTCNTCATCCGCTCTGCCCGCGTCTCCTACACGCCGAGAGGCCCGCGAATCGCACGACGACGGCGTCGGGACGCCGTTGGCATCGATTCCCGCCGGATAAACGACGACTACCGACGATCCGGTCGACGGCGGAAGAAGACGGACCGGGTCGCGTCAGCGGCGCGGAAACTTTGCCCGTCGCCGCGGCTCCGACGGTGATTCACGTCGGGTAGAGGTTGGTCAGGCTCGGTATCCTCCAGCTGATCACCGTCAGGAGAGACACCAGCAAGTTGCTAGCCAGAATCGACGGGCTGACGTTCCTCCTGTCGCCGCCGTGCATCGCCGCCGGTTTCTCCTCCTCTGAAACCAGACCAGAAACTCTGACTCGACGGGAACCGCTGGATATAAAACAAGACTCGGGGCAAAAATCCCTCGAGGGGTCGAGCAACGTTTTAACGACGCCAGCCTCTTTCTTTCGCCTCTTATGCAAAGTTCTCGCTGTTGATAGTCCGATCACGCGCGCGACGGTCTCTAGAACTCGCGTCGCGGCGCGCCGCTCTGCGGATACGCTCCGGCCCGCGTTAAATCTCGTTCGGATTTCTATTGAACTAGCGAAACGTCGCGAGACAGAAAGAAGCATTTCCCGTCGTTCGGCAACGACGGCCCCGTTACGTATTCGATCCGCGCCGCGAGTTCGGAGCAAGGAAACGTCAATCGTCGTACTTTCGTTACCGTTTCTCTCTCTCTCTCTCTGTAAAATATTAATTATTTATCTTTTTTTTCGTCTGTTTGCTATACTTTTCATTTGTATTAGAAGAAAGCTTTGTTCTTTTTTTTGCTTGTCAGTCGTTATAACATCTCTTTTTCCTTTTTTTTCTTTTTTTTTCTTTTTACTGCTCTGTACCACTCTCTTCAATATGTAAAAGGGTTAATTACCCGTGAATTAAATAAATAAATAAGTAAATAATGTACATAAAAATAAATTATCTAATCTAATCTGCTCTAATCTCGCGGAGGAGAGGCGAATCGTCGCGGGGAATGATTCTCCGGGGGATAATTGGGTGTAATCCTTCGATCAGTCACCTTCGATCACGTGGACCATCACGTACGCCGGGCGGGCGTTACTCGGTGCGCAGGTGTAATTCCCGCCGTGGGTCGGCTTCGTTTTGTTGACCATCAGGATCGAGCCGTTCTCGGTCAGCTCGACTTTCACGCCCGGCTCCTCGTCGTAATTGATCATGTGCCCCTGACGATACCAGAAGACGTACAGCGGCGACTCCGCGGCCGCCTTCAGCTGACACTCCAGCCGGAGGCTCGAGCCTTGCTTCACATGTAAATCAGGCGCCCCCGGTATGATCGAGTACGCTTCCGTGATCTTCAAGCGCACGAAGTTCCGCTGCACCGGATGCGACGTCACCTGAAATTTCAAACAGAATCCGCCTACGTATGCATGCCGCCGAACGAACACGCTCGTTCCGATCGTTACGCGGAGGAGATTCGGATTCCGAATGTGATCGGCTATTCACAGAAAAACCTTTTAAGGATGTTCTGCAGGTACAATCGGAGACGAAAGTACAGAAAATTCGAAATTCGTTAATATATTGGCAATGGAGGCTATTTATGATGTATATTTTGTATTAAAAATATAGATTAATTCCGAAAGCTTTTGTTTAACCCTTTGAGTACTGAATTACATGACATGATGACGAATCTCACTCGTCAAATGCACCCAAAGTCTTAATGAAGGAAACTAGTCAGAAAGTAGTACGAGTCGACGATATGTCAGGCACAGTAGGTGCTAAAGAGGAATGAGTCAATCAGGAATAATTATATAGTATGTTAATTAAAAATTATGGTTATTATTAAAAAAGCAAAAGTAGGAAGCTTGTTTAGAATGTTTAGTGAAGGAAACTAGTCAGAAAGTAGTACGAGTCGACGATATGTCAGGCAGTATACGTACAAGAGAGGAATGAGTCAAATAGGAATAATTATATAGTATATTAATTAAAAATTATGATTATTATTAAGAAAGCAAAAGTAGGAAGCTTGTTTAGAATGTTTAGTGAAGGAAACTACTCAGAAAGTAGTACGAGTCGACGATATGTCAGGCACAATACGTACAAGAGAGGAATGAGTCAAATAGGAATAATTATGTAGTATATTAATTAAAAATTATGGTTATTATTAAGAAAGCAAAAGTAGGAAGCTTGTTTAGAATGTTTAGTGAAGGAAACTAGTCAGAAAGTAGTACGAGTCGACGATATGTCAGGCACAATACGTACAAGAGAGGAATGAATCAAGAGGAATAATTATATAGTATATTAATTAAAAATTATGGTTATTATTAAGAAAGCAGAAGTAAAAAGCTTGTTTAACTCTTTGAGTACTGAATTACATGACATGGTGACAAATCTCATTTTCAAAATGTACCCAAAGGGTTAATTAGTGAATTGCTTCTCATACTGGCTTTTCAATCAAGTTTCCTTAATATTAGAAAAGATTCTAAGTGACTTTTGTGAATGACTGTACCCTCTGATTTCAACTTGAAGAAAATAAATTGGTGATGTTGAATATAGACAATTACATAATAAAAAGTCAATAATAAATATTTAAATAAAACAAAAATACTTCAGAAAGCAATATTTATAATTACTAATAAACATCTGAAATTTGTATAAAATTATGTTCTGATGACATTTTGTAGTAGTTTATAATGTTTTTTTTGTTTAACTGTTCAGTGAACATTAATAAATTTTGTGTATTAATTAATTACCTAGTGTTTACTCTTTATAGAAAAAAAATTGAAGTTTCTGGCAACGTTTTTTCAAGGTTTAAATAGTATAGATAACTATAAGTAATATAGATAGATAAATAATAGATAATTATATAATAAATATGAAACGGATAGATAGATAAGTAATAGATAATTATATAATAAAATTGAAGTGGAATTTTATGAATTCTCCATAAGAAGACGTATTAAAATGTGCAAACTTCAAATTGCTATAATTTTTAAACGATGAAGCGAATCGAAACCAAATTTTAATAATTGCTTTAATATAGTAAAAACTATGTTTTGTTAACGTTCCTAGAATTTCTGAACGTTCTTATATACCTCCAGAACATCCTTAAGGGACTTTTCTGACGTCCGCGGTACTCGGTAATCGGGCCGTCGAGTTCATCTATTTTTAAAAAATACTCCGTATGATAAAAGCGTAAAAAAAAAAAGAACGTGACACTTTTCACGTCGCGCTCTAATTCAATTATAAGAGCGACGTCGAAGCGCAACAATGAAACGTTCGGGAGTTATTCTTCGAGTATGAGGCCGCGTCGCACGGTTTACCACCGAAATATCTTTTCAGTTTGTCTTGGTCTCCTCTCCCGGCCGCGGGCAAAGAGTGCCATAAAGTCGGCGTAATGCGTTGCCATAAATTTGAAAGGCCGCGCGCGCGTTTTACGAGGAAATAAATGATATGCATATCGCAATGTCGCGGGGACGGTATAGTGTATCGGTGGTGGAGGAGGAGGAGGAGGAGGAGCGCGGGGAGCTTTATTACGGGCAGATGTACGTCTCTCGCTGAGTATACCTGACACTCGTATATACCGGCGTCCTGAAGAGTAACTGCTCGTATTTGAAGTGACCAATCAGTACTCGAATGCATCACGACAAATCGATTGTCGATCGAGTGGGTGCTCGTCCCGACGGTTAATAACCGTCTGTCTCGGAGCTTCATCCATGTGATCTGTAACATCCGGGTGGAAAAAGTTTAATGAAATCCAGGGCCTCGTTAAATACCCAGCTTTTGCTTCACGTTCCCAGACACCAAAGTTTATTTATGTCTCCGGGGATCACGCACGCTATCTCGCTTTAATTATACACGGTGTTCCAGAAAAATTCTTTCCGCTCCAATTCTGGAACATCCTGAATAATTACGGCGACGGTATCTTTTTTTTTAAGTAAATTAAGAAGGATATGAGGTCATCGCATAAGGGTAATGTCTTTTGGATGTAGGAAAAGATTGGAAGACGAGTTGATAGTTAGGTGTTAAAAGCATTTGGACCATTTACGGTAATAATGTATGGGTAACAACGTGTATCACCGTGTATCATATCGGAGAGGCAAAGAGAGAGAGTAGGGGAGGGAGAGTAAGCCACGCTAGCATCCAATATCAATTACGGAGGCCATTAGTGTACCCTAATTTCAGGGTAATTTTCATTCCTGACCGTACTGACCACGAAACTTTACTCAATTTGTCGAACACTCATCGTCCCGCCGCTCCTATTCATTCCCTACGAGATAAAACATCTCTTGAACACCAGAGATGGGATCAAGTTCAATATGTACCCACGAATTCCAATCAAGTCTCAATTTCCCTGATACATTCATAATTTTATACATTACATTAAAGTTATAGAAAAATAAACCATTTGGTAGAGAAATTGTTTGCCTTAGGGATGTTCTGAAGGTACAATCGGAGACAAAATTAGATAGAATCCGAAATTCGTCAATATATTGATGAAGGCTATTTATATTTTGTATCAAAAATATAGATTAATTCCGAAAGCTTTTGTTTAATTAGTGAATTGCTTCTCATACTGGCTTTTTAATCAAGTTTCCTTAATATTAGATAAGATTCTAAGTGACTTTTGTGAATGACTGTTCCCTCTGATTTCAACTTGAAGAAAATAAATTGGTGATGGTGAATACATACATAATACAAAGTCAAAAATAAATATTTAAATAAAACAAAAATACTTCAGAAAGCAACATTTATAATTACTAATAAACATTTGAAATTTGTATAAAATTATGTTCTGATGACATTTTGTAGTAGTTATAATGTTTTTTTTTAACTGTTCAGTGAACATTAATAAATTTTGTGTAGTAATTAATTACATAGTGTTTTCTATATATAGAAAAAAATTGAAGTTTCTGGCAACGTTTTTTCAAGGTTTAAATAGGATTTGAAGTGGAATTTGATGAATTCTCCATAAGAAGACGTGTTAAAATGTGCAAACTTCAAATTGCTATTATTTTTAAGCTATGAAGTGAATCAAACCCAAAGTTTGATAATTGCTATAATATAGTAAAAACTGTTTTGTTAACGTTTCAAGAATTTCTGAACGTTTTTATATACCTCCAGAACACCATTAAAGAGGCTTGAGAGAACTTGAAAAAAACAACGCATTTCGAGAATTGCTTCTCATACTGACTTTTTAATCAAGTTTCCTTAATATTAGAAAAGATTGTAAGTGACTTTTGTGAATGACTGTATTTTCTGATTTCAACTTGAAGAAAATAAATTGGTGATGTTGAATACAGACAATTACATAATACAAAGTCAAAAATAAATATTTAAATAAAACAAAAATACTTCAGAAAGCAACATTTATAATTACTAATAAACATTTGAAATTTGTATAAAATTATGTTCTGATGACATTTTGTAGTAGTTATAATGTTTCTTTCTTAACTGTTCAGTGAACATTAATAAATTTTGTGTAGTAATGAATTACATAGTGTTTTCTATATATAGAAAAAAATTGAAGTTTCTGGCAACGTTTTTTCAAGGATTAAATAGGATTTGAAGTGGAATTTTATGAATTCTCCATAAGAAGACATATTAAAATATGCAAACTTCAAATTGCTATAATTTTTAAACGATGAAGTGAATCGAACCCAAACTTTGATAATTGCTATAATATAGTAAAAACTATGTTTTAACGTTTCAAGAATTTCTGAACGTTTTTATATACCTCCAGAACATCTATAAAAAATTGGAAGTCCATTAATAAAAATTCCAATCTATTTCCCATATATTTCATTCCCTCTACCAAATAGAATGCAATTTGTCAGACGTTTCTATTAACCGAGGTGCCATCGAACAGCTAATATCTGCGAGGCACGGCGTGCAATCATTTTCACACAATCACGCGTCACGGCTAATTCATTAATATTAACCCGCGTCTACTTGGTGCCGTTTAATTCCAGTTACTCTCCCAAAAACTTGAAAACGTAGCCGGACACGGAGGTCCTCGGTGGAAAAATGAGGAGCTGGGAAATTGACTTTCAGACAGATTGGGGACAAATCTCCGCGAGTTGATGCGGCTTGCGGGAGAGCCCGTGTGCATATACATATATAGTCCACGCAGCGGTGTACACACGCCGTATGTACGTACGTACGTACGTAGGTACATAGGTATATGCCGCTCGTCGTAATGCGGAAACCGGTAACGAGTTTCCTGTGAAACAGATGTAGTTCGACTGTAAATATTAGAAAATGTGCGGGCGTTTGCGAGCACGCGTTTACTTGATGCATGCATCAGCTGATTCAGCTAATATCTGCAGGCGCAATGCGTAATATGGATCTCCCTCCCCCGTGCATCCAATTTAAATCGTACAAGAAGCTCGATTCAATTGCGGGGGAGGATTGAAATTTATTTGTACAGCTCGATAAATAAATCATTACATTTCCGCGAACTCGAGTGACGCGGCTTATGTCCGGCCATAAGTTCTCATAGGGACGTTGTAATATTCACAGAAGCGATCCACGTTTCTAATTAGACGGGTCTCGTTTAACTATCGAGGAACTTCGAGTTGAAAGTCGGCTAATTGGCGTTTCGGAAGCGGAGTTACGCGATCGGTACCAATCAATCTAGCCTCAGTCACAATCAATCTGGTTTGAGAAGCGTTTTCGATATCCCGTTTTAATGCCCGCCAAACCAGTAATTGCACCGATTCCATCTGACACGCAGGAAACCAATTCTCAAGAATATCGCTACAATCATTAGCTTGTCAGCTTGAAGGATTCTTTAATAAAATATAATTATGCGAATCAACGGTCCTCGTGGTTAAAAAAAACGTCAAACGGCTGACATTTCCGTCGGAACTGTCCGGAGTGAAAAGAAATAATGAATGACTTCCCGTTCCCGTTTTTCGGTTTACGGCTCGGGCCAATAATGTATAATTCCAATATTAGTCGCGTCGTCGGGTTCCTTTTCCGTTGAATTAATTATACCCCAGTAGCCGTCCTAATTCAGGGGGGACAGTAATATAATAGCGGGCGAGGCGGATCGATTAAATCGCCGGTTAAAATGCGAGCCGCGTACGGCGACGTTAAAACGACGAGTTCGTTAGGGGGCTCCGAATTTCCTTTGACGTTGTTTCAGCCATCGGTCTTCTTAGACGCAAATTGGGTAACCGATGTTTCCAGTATTCCCGCGGGAGGCCGTTAAACCAGCGGGTAGGCAAGAAACGCGTTTATAAAGGTGGGAGAAGGTCACTTAGGGACCTTCAAGGTAGGGACTGGACACCGATGTGATGATTTTCGTTTGGCTGCGAAGAAGTGCGCCTAAGCCGGTAATGGAAATATAAAATACTTGAAAACGATTTATTTTAGTTAATATTTGTTATATCTATTGGGACAAAAAGAAAACTGTATAGTTTCATGAACTCCTTCCAACTCCTTCTTCTTGATAAGTTCAAGTTAATCACATTCTTTTGATACTAATCGATTATTCTAGTATTACTCTTGTTTTGTTGTTCAATGTGAATGTTCTCCCTAACTACAAAGACACACGAATTTTTGTTAAACACGTTAAGACGGTGTCCTCTTCATGTTCCAATAAAACTCATTTAATTATTCTTTGCAACTACACGTGAACCTCAATCATTAAAATAACAACAATTATTATTATTATTATGGTAATAATGTTAGACAACAGAAGATTATTATTATTATTACTATTATTATTATTGTGACAAAAAGAAAACTGTACAGTTTCATGAACTCCTTCCAACTCCTTCTTCTTGATAAGTTCAAGTTAATCACATTCTTTTGATACTAATCGATTATTCTAGTATTACTCTTGTTTTGTTGTTTAATGTGAATGTTCGCCCTAACTACAAAGACACACGAATTTTTGTTAAACACGTTAAGACGGTGTCCTCTTCATGTTCCAATAAAACTCATTTAATTATTCTTTGCAACTACACGTGAACCTTAATCATTAAAATAACAACAATATTTATTCTCCTATAATATCTTCGTTTAGTTATTTTTTTAGCAAACACGAAATAAATATTCATAATCAATAATGCAACTCTAGTTTATTATTACCGATATTTTTATAAATGTCAATTTTTATTTCACTGAAGCATTGACAGTGAACATAGCCTATATTTGCTGTCATTACATTCATCTAATTCGCAAATTAATTTGGAAATCTCTCGCTTTGAATCTGCAACTTCCGGTTTAGGCGCAGTTTTAGGCAGACGTCCAGTCCCTACCTAGAGAATCCCTAGGGTCACCTACACACGCGGAACACCAACAGGAAAGGTCCGTAGTACGTGCGACGAACTCAGATGTTGGTCAGGCCGCATCGGGGATCCTTCCGAGCGTGAAGACTCCTTCGATGCCGGTTAAAAGCTTAATTGGAAACGAGCGTCCCCCATTCTTAATCTCCTGAATGGGAATTACCACGAGAGGACGTCCTCTCGGAGATCGCCGGATAACGTTGTCCTCCGGTTTTCGTATCTCCGCGGGAATCTTAAAAAACTGCCGGCCGAAAGCCCGTTTCAAAAACCTATTATACCTTGTCCGGGATCTCGAGATTTTATACCTCCTC
>SMSR01009284.1:5618-19057 GCA_019453355.1 Ceratina japonica | reverse complement strand
CTTGGTAAAAGATTTTTCATTCCTGGAACTGATTTTTAATAGAAATATTTATAAATCGATTAAATCAGAGTAGTTGTTTTCCTGCCTTCTCGTTTATTTATTCTTCTTATCATTGATAAGGCTTTTTATTCGTTGATCAAATCCTGGAAAATCTATTTATAAAAAAAAGTGTAAATCAGAGTATTTGTGTTGCTGTTCTGTTTTCTTGTTTATTTATTCTTCTTATCATTGATAAGGCTTTTTATTCGTTGATCGAATCCAGGAAAATCTGATAAAAACATTACTAAAGCGTGTAAATCNCTAGGATGGATTACCCTCGTTAACGAAGGCACCACTGCATTATAGAAACCAAACGCAAACCTGCAAATCATTCTTTCTGCATTGTATTCCTATTTTCACGCTTATTAAATGTTTTCATCCTTGGTAAAAGATTTTTCATTCCTGGAACTGATTTTTAATAGAAATATTTATAAATCGATTAAATCAGAGTAGTTGTTTTCCTGCCTTCTCGTTTATTTATTCTTCTTATCATTGATAAGGCTTTTTATTCGTTGATCAAATCCTGGAAAATCTATTTATAAAAAAAAGTGTAAATCAGAGTATTTGTGTTGCTGTTCTGTTTTCTTGTTTATTTATTCTTCTTATCATTGATAAGGCTTTTTATTCGTTGATCGAATCCAGGAAAATCTGATAAAAACATTACTAAAGCGTGTAAATCAGAATATTTGCATTTCTTCTCAATATTTAACGTTCTTATCATTGATAAAAAAATCCTATTACTCGTTAATTAAATGCTAGAATAAATTAGCCTCTTTAAATAATTAAGGCGCCACTAAAGACGTTATAGTAATTTTAGTAAAACATATAAATCGCTCAAAGTCGATCTTTTATCCTCTTTTCTTGTTTATTAAGTGTTGTTATCATCATAACATCTTTTTTCTATCTTATCATCATTTTTTATCGAACTCTCGACTCGCTTCCTGTATTTGCTGAGCTGTTGGGAGTGTCGTGCTGGAGGGATCGTAACGAACGAATATTGCTAGGCGAATTAATTAAGGGAAACTATAGCAAACAGTGCCCGGGAAGTTGGAAGTTCGAACGACTTGGCGATTAAATCGAGAAACCGTTACGGGGAGTTTAACACCTTAATTCAATCCTGTTGCGTCCAGTTCTACGTTGCATTCGGCGTACAATCCTTTCATACCTGTTAACTGTTGCCGTTTACAAACTTTGCGTAATTATTATACGGTTATACGTGGTGTAATATAATCACTATTACGAGTCTACGACTTTTATTTATTAATTATTAACGAAGTTCGAAACGTAATTTTGTCATTCTTGAGTTTCATCACATTTTGGAATATTAAATGCCACTTTAAAAAATTGCTCATCCTGGAAAATTAACAGGAATCTGAAAAAATGTTTCTTTGTAATTACATTACTAAAAACAGTCCATGGGGCTCAATCGTTAATTTTATTTAAAAAAGATAAAAATTTGTCGTAATAAAAATCAATTAACAACAAAAATTTATACAAACTCAGAGGACATTTTCTGGTAGTAATTAATTTTATAGCGAATACATATCTGAAACAGTCTTTTGAACGGTCTCTCACATTTTCCGATGGAAAATCGGAAAACGGCGGCGGCCGGTTTAATTAAAGCCGCCCACGCGAGCTTCCATTCGTTTCGCCGATTTCACCTTTTTACTTCCGTCGAAATTTTTGTCTCGCCGCGAGCAGCCGCCGCGAAACATAATACCGCTCGCTAATAGCTCGCGTAACAAACGAGCCAGAAGCAATCCTGTAATTAATCATTCACCGCGTCGGTGCGGGATCTCGGCTCGTTTCATCGGCTCCGCGCCGGCCGGGAATTTGCCGATGATCTCCGACGGTTTTCCTTGCGGAATACTCTCGGTTCCTAATGGAAAATTTATGGAACTGCGACGCGTCCCGTATAGGAACAACCTAATACTTTCTGATCCTCTTTATATTATTCGCCATGTGAAACAATCCAAACGTCGAATGGCTCGTTCATACTGGTTCTAAACAAGGAAACGTGTATTTTTTTAGTGAGAGTGTACACGGATATCCAAAACGATTCCTGACCCACTGGTTGCGGTATAAATATGTACATATAATTGTTGAAATAATTTCTTGTATAAATAAACATATAATTATTAAAATAACTTCATATATTCATGAACAACTATTTTTAATAATTAAATATATAAAATGGTAAAAAAAAGCCAATGAGTATAAAATTTTTATGTGAGAAAAAAATGGGTCATTTANCAACTTGTCACTTATAAGATTGCATTATTTACAATCAAGATAACGTTTATCGAATAAACTCGATTTGATTTATAGTCGATGGATCGAATTTTTCTTNTCTCGGTTCCTAATGGAAAATT
Organism: Ceratina japonica; assembly: GCA_019453355.1. Lineage (NCBI taxonomy): Eukaryota > Metazoa > Arthropoda > Insecta > Hymenoptera > Apidae > Ceratina > Ceratina japonica. The sequence goes on along the minus strand of SMSR01009284.1, from coordinate 16,646 downwards.
TATGGAACTGCGACGCGTCCCGTATAGGAACAACCTAATACTTTCCGATCCTCTTTACATTATTCGCCATGTGAAACGATCCAAACGTCTAATGGCTCGTTCATATTGGTTCTAAACAAGGAAACGTGTATTTTTGAGTGAGAGTGTACACGGATATCCAAAACGATTCCTGACCCACTGGTTGCGGTATAAATGTGTACATATAATTGTTGAAATAATTGCATGTATAAATAAACATATAATTGTTGAAATAATTTCATGCGTATAAATAAACATGATTGTTGAAATAATTTAATGTCTAAATATATACATATAATTGTTGAAATAATTTAATGTCTAAATATAATTGTTGAAATAATTTCATGAACAACTATTTTTAATAATTAAATATATAAAATGGTAAAAAAAAAGCCAATGAGTATAAAATTTTTATGTGAGAAAAAAATGGGTCATTTACTATTTATGTATTATAGTATATGTATAGTACGTAAGATGCTCAGGTGATTCGCTATAAATTGAGAGGAATTGGCTATAAAGTTGCCATTACGACATTCTATCTTAGATCGGAGACGCCTCTCGATTTTGTCCCTTGATACATATACATAAAACTGGTGCGACGTAACAGCCGTTAGGGTCATTGTGAATGGACCATAACGCCAGACCTAAATGCGTCGACGATTTTCCTCTTTTTGGGGAAACTTATGGCGTTCTCGGTAAGCGAGTGATTTAAAGGGACCCTTGGGGCCAAATTTCATTTTTCTTTGTAATAAAGTCCTCTCTTGATAGTTGGAGAGTCATATTACTTTTTCATATGAAATTATCTTATAATAAGAGTATTTAATATGAGTATATAATATACGGAATATATGAATATGAATAAAATTTGAATGTAATATATGAAATATGAATATGAGTAGAATATGATATAAAATATATGGAATATGAATAGATATGAATATAATATATGGATTATGAATATGAGTAGAATATGAATATATAATATATGGAATATGAATATGAGTAGAATTTAAATATACAATATGATAATATAAAATAATAAAATTCGAAATTATTCTAAATATTCTTCTTCGATCTATCAAGGTGTTAACTATATTTATGATTAATTGTAAGCACTTGAGGCTATTCACGTTGCTTCGGTCAGAAGCCTCTTATATATATTTCCAAGAACAACAACCAACTCTCTAAGTATCTACATCAATATAAACTATAGTCATCCTTATTAATTTGTGTTGTAAACTTGTAGCTGGTAATCAAGAATTTTATCACATAAACTTATATAAAAACAGATCCATATTAAACTTAAATTGACAAAAACTTATATGTAAATATCAATTTTTACCAGAAGTGAGAAGTGAATTACCTACTATAGCTTCCATAGCTTCCTAATTTAATAAATAAGCTTGCAGCCATATATCAATTTCAATTTTCATCAGATCACTATAGCTTCCGTAACTTCCTTATTTAATAAATAAGTTTGCAGGCGTACATCAATTTCAATTTTTATCAGAAGAGCACTATAGCTTCCATAACTTTCTTATTTAATAAATAAGCTTGCAGCAATATATAAATTTCAATTTTTATCAGAAGAGCACTATAGCTTCCTTATTTAATAAATAAGCTTGCAGGCATATATCAATTTTTACCAAAAGTGAAAAACACTGTAGTTTCTTCATTTAATAAATAAGCTTATGTATCATACATACACGTATGCATATACAGCTATGTATATAATAACTTCTACCAAAATCAAAAACTACTGTACCATCCTTTCTTATCCAATTAATTATCTTTCATCATCGGTACTCTTTACAAATTTCCTCATAAAAATAGCCCGAAACCGGTTCTAAAAATTCTTCCCAATAAAATACAATTTCCTGCCCGCTCTAAAAATCGCCAAAACGCAACGCAGCGGCGTCATATTTTTTTTGCGTGGTGAAAGTATGGCAGTAAAAGATTGGAATCGGTGATTGGGAAAAATCGATCAGGGGGCGAATTTTCTTGGTGATTGACGCGGTTCAAACGAGGATGGATAGGCGGCGAAAATGTAATGGATTGCTGGAAGCGATATGCGGGTGGATAGCACAAAGCGACCGCGGGCCCCCACATGCAAATGCTTAAATATGATTTCGACGCCCGATATTATACCCCAACGGCCGAATTGATTTTCTAATCCGGAAATGAATCTGCGGCCCCCGTCGATTAGATCCTGACGCGTCCTTTCACGCGCGAAGATATTTACCACCAGTTTCAGGATTTAATTACAACGGTACAGCCTCGTTCATTAATGGTTCCACTTTCAAGGTCGCACGAACCGTTACCTAAAAACAATGTGATACAGCGTTTATATATATATACATACAAACTGTTAAAATATATTTTTATAAAAACTGTTAAAATATATTATATATATTATAAAAACTATTATATAAATATATATATATATATATATATATATATATATATATATATGAAAACTGTTAAAAAATATATATAAAAACTGTTAAAATATACATATAAAAACTGTTAAAATATACATATAAACTTAAAATACAGAGATTTTACGTACAATCTAATTGTCAGTCCAAATTTCTGGCATGCAACATGAGATCACTCATTCATATTTTCATTGATTGATAGACAATGTTAAAATGAGAAATGTTTGAGGTTGTATGTTTGCTCATTTAATTAGTTGGTTTATCCTTGGGCGACGTACGGTTCGTGGAAGGACGGAAGGAAGGAAGGAAGGAACGAATGGGTAATGGATTAGAAGAAAGGGAAACGAGCTGTATAATTTAATTACGAGGGTGGGGGTGGGGCATCGTGTGACGCGGGACATACATTGATACTAATCACTTAATGAAAAATCGATACGGGCTAAACCCTGTCCATTAGCCACCGTTTTTCGTTCTACCCTGAAACGGGAATTAACTTTCGTTTTAATTGTCACTTCAAAAATCGAGTGACGGTCTATCCCCCTGGAAATTCTTTTCACCGATTCCGGTGACACATGGATTCAATAAAATTCGAACGTATTGCAGAATGTTTTATGTGCATGGATTAGCGAACCGGGTTTCATCCCTCCATTACAGTTCTCTTTAATAATTCCAACGATACTCCGAGTGAATTTAATAAAATAGAGATCGGGTTCATAAATCTTCAAACGTGTTGTAGAATATTTAACAAAAAATGGACAAATAAATGAAATTTTGCAGCAGCGGATTTCGCCCTCCCTTTATAATCCTTTTCAATACCGTCAATGATGGTATTGCAATTCTTCGAACGAATTCAATAAATCGTACAGAGACAAGCCTACGAACATACCACAGAGAATGCTGGGCATTCTATACGTACGTATATAGATAAACACAGGAACAAACGATAACAGCGAATTCGATCAATTGGATCGAAACCACAGCAAGGCTGCAACGAAATAAACGTTCGTTTCGGAAATATTTATCAAACCTTTTGACAGATAATCGCACAGCTTATGGGCGCCGTTCCCGAATAAAAGTTTCCCCTGTCCCGGACTTAAACCGATAAAAGTATCGGAGAGACAGATAAGTTACGAAAGGGGTGAGTGTAAAATTGCAAGGCGTCGGGTAGTACCGGGCTGCAGAGCCCAAAGGAATGAACGAGGGCGTGAAACGCAATATCGTTTTTCGCGAAAGTCAAGAGTCTCGAGCACGGTCGGCTGGCACCCGGGGAAACGAACGTCTCCTTGTAAATCTTCCAATGGAACTCGATGGCTTTGTGCACGCGTTCCATTTAATGCCGGAGCACGCACCAACAGAAATCGTTTCCCCTTTCGTTTTTTTTTTTTTTTTTTTTATCGAAACCATTTCCATCGCCTCTTTTATTATTCTATAATGGACAGCTGTTTTACTTCTATAAAGGAGAGAGATATGCAAAGGGAAAGTAATTCCCTTGAGTGGGCATTGAAGTGTGCTGAGATTATTATAATCTTTTATCGTTTCATCTCTTATTGTTAAGTAATGGATAGTTGTTGTATTTCTATTTTTATAATGGAAGAATATGCATGGAGTAAATAATTCTGTTAATGAGAGAAAAATATGAAAAGAGTAAATAATTTCCTTAAGTTGGCGTTGAAGTGTGCTGAGATTATTATAATATTTCATTGTTTCCTCTTTTATTGTTAATTAATGGATAACTGTTTTATTTATATTTTTATGAGAAAAATATGAATGGAGTAAATAATTATGTTAATGAGAGAAAATATGTAAAGGGTAAATAATTCCCTTGAGGTGGCATTGAAGTGTGCTGAGATTATTATAATCTTTTATCGTTTCATCTCTTATTGTTAAGTAATGGATCGTTGTCTTATTTCTATTTTTACGACAGAAAAAAAATATTCATAGAGTAAATATTTCTGTCATAGTGAGAGAAAAATATGAAAGGGGTAAATAATTCCCTTGAGTTGGCATTGAAGTGTGCTGAGATTATTATAATCTTTTATCGTTTCATCTCTTATTGTTAAGTAATGGATAGTTGTTGTATTTCTATTTTTATAATGGAAGAATATGCATGGAGTAAATAATTCTGTTAATGAGAGAAAAATATGAAAAGAGTAAATAATTTCCTTAAGTTGGCATTGAAATGTGCCAAGATTATTATAATATTTCATTGTTTCCTCTTTTATTACTAATTAATGGGTAACTGTTTTATTTATATTTTTATGAGAAAAATATGAATGGAGTAAATAATTATGTTAATGAGAGAAAATATGTAAAGGGTAAATAATTCCCTTGAGGTGGCATTGAAGTGTGCTGAGTTTATTATAATCTTTTATCGTTTCATCTTTTATTGTTAAGTAATGGATCGTTGTCTTATTTCTATTTTTACGACAGAAAAAAAATATTCATAGAGTAAATATTTCTGTCATAGTGAGAGAAAAATATGAAAGGGGTAAATAATTCCCTTGAGTTGGCATTGAAGTGTGCTGAGATTATTATAATTTTTTATCGTTTCCTCTTTTATTATTAAGTCATCGATAGTTGCTATATTTCTATTTTTATAATAGAATAATATCTATGACAGAGAATTTATGATAGAGAAAAATATGCACAGAGTAAATAATTCTGTTAGTGAGAAAAAAATATGAAAAGAGTAAATAATTTCCTTAAGTTGGCATTGAAGTGTGCTGAGATTATTATAATTTTTTATCGTTTCCTCTTTTATTATTAAGTCATAGATAGTTGCTGTATTTCTATTTTTATAATAGAATAATATCTATGACAGAGAATTTATGACAGAGAAAAATATGCACAGAGTAAATAATTCTGTTAATGAGACAAAAATATGCAAAGAGTAAATAATTCCCTTGAGTTGGAATTGAAGTGTGCTGAGATTATTATAATTTTTTGTCGTTTCCTCTAGTAATGGATACCTGTTTTTTTTTTCTATTTTTATGAGAAAAATATGCATAGAGTAAATAATTGTGTTAATGAGAGAAAATATGCAAAGGGTAAATAATTCTGTTAAGTGAGAGAAAATATGCAAAGGGTAAATAATATCTTGAAGTAAATAGAATCTTGAGTGAGCATCGNTTTTTTTCTATTTTTATGAGAAAAATATGCATAGAGTAAATAATTGTGTTAATGAGAGAAAATATGCAAAGGGTAAATAATTCTGTTAAGTGAGAGAAAATATGCAAAGGGTAAATAATATCTTGAAGTAAATAGAATCTTGAGTGAGCATCGAGGTGTTCCAAGCCGAGATTATTACAATATTTTCTCTGTCATTATTACGTAATGGATAGAGCTGTTTTACCTCTATTTTTATGGCAGAGGGAAAAATACGCGGAGGATAAATAATTCCGTTGAGCGTCGCGGTGTGCGCAAAGATTATTATAATATTCGTTTGACATTTCGCATAGATAGGAAAAAGGTGACAGGGGGAATGATGGAATGCCAATGCCGATATCGATGAAATTCTGTCGTGATAAATCGGATTCTCTATTGTTCGTACGAAAAATGAATGCAACCAGACCTGAACGCGAACTTTTGTTGAAAAATTGGATTTCCACCATTAAACGTTCGCTCGCCTGAATTTTGTTGACCGAAACATCGAACACAACCACCAATCGGATTTTTAAGCACACAATTGAATAAGTAATTTTCCAATCGAATCATCCGTAATCTTCTGTCGTAATTAAAATTCATTTAATGCGAATTACGAAGATTTATTCATATACAGGGTGTTTCAAAAAAATGTACGCATAATTTCAGAGATTCTAGTTACGGTCTTTCATTTCAATTAATAGAAATGTTGAAGAATTATAGTATTCTATTTAGGATTGTACGAATCTTAACCCTCTGCTAAAAGTTTGAGGAACATAATAAAAAATCATGATGAATACCATAAATGACGTACGAATAGGGATGTTGATATTTTTAAATTAGATTAATATCTTATATCAATACATATCAATGGTTAGAAGATTGATACACAGATATATTAAAACAATATATATCAGTATTATTATAATATCAATATATAAATAATTAAAAAGATATATAGTTCTGGAAACTTTCCGTGTATATTTTTTAAACATAATATTGGAGTATTAATCAGTTTCTCTTTCCTAAGGGAATCGATATGTCTAAGTTCTGAATTTAGTGACTGCTTTTAATCACTCTAGGCGCTAAGTGCAAAAAATAATTTTGCAGACTATCGAAACTTCGATATTCTTTATTCAGTATCAATATTGAAATATACCACAACGTGAAATATCAATACACACTATCGATATATCAATTGAAATATATCAATATTAGAAATATCGATACTGTATCAAACATCCCTACTATCTATCCCTGAAGCCCTGGCAACATTCTGTGGAACACTCTGTATATACGATACAAAAACGTGACCATGTTTGTACAAAAAGTTTTTGGGTCGTATTCGCAAAAAGCCTGCTGATGAAAAGAGACTTAATGAAACAGTTCTGTTGGGAGAAATTTCCCCAATCGATTTCCCATATTTTTTTCGAGTTTTTTCATGCGCGCGGACCACGACGTATGTGTACATATATATGTACGTATATATGTTACTATATCCCTCAAAAAAAACGTAACGCGGACGAATTGAACGCAGGCTGGTGCCCGGAGTTTTGGGACGAGATATTGTGCTGGCCATCAACCGCACCTGGGGATCTGGCCATCCTCTCCTGCCCGCCTTACATCGCCGGATTCGACGTTCAAGTAATTCCTTACAATTACAGATTTCATTCATTCACATTAAAAAAAAAATCATATCTCTCAATCACTTTTTAACATACTATACATTCACTTACATTTACATATTACTTTACATATTATTAAAACACTATACTTAGTATATGCAGTATTTAATATAATACTTCAAATTCTCTGCACGTTTACTGGCCAAAATTCGGCGAATTGCCAATAATCGAATCCAGTTCGAAATTAAGACAGCCAGCGGGAAATTCATCGGCACAAATCATCCGGTTATGCGAACTTTCAGGCGAACGCGTCGAGGCAGTGTATGAACGGACAATGGTGGAATAATGACACGAACAGAGCGTGGAGTAACTACAGCCAGTGTTACACGCACGAGCTGGTCACTCTTCTAATGGACGTGCCTGTCGGCCAGAACAACGACACTCTCATTAAGGTAAACGATGAAAACGAAGGAGTACGTTTGACACGTCGACCAAAACGTTCCTAAACCTCGGCACAAACAGCTGCCACCGATATTTGAAGAATTAGCCGGGAATTCATTATGTCATCTCGTTTTTCGATTCCCATTCGATTATTTGAAAAATCGATCTTTAATGCAAAATCCAAAGTGCTTTAGTTAATCATAATTTATGTAAGCCTGAAATTGTTAAAATCGAGGCATGCAGGATGGTTCATACGACTGTTGGACGTTTCCCAGAATCTAGTTTCTCTGTAAACCTCGGAGGCCGCAAACTGAATTGTGCTCGCGTTTGACGAATGCTCAAATATCGAGTCGCGCGTTCCTTCGACATTAACCACATTGTCGAATCAATCGCGGGACTCGTTTCCCTCATCGCTCTAATTACCCCGAAAATTGCCTAATTATTGGCAATTTCTGTGACAGAAATTCTTCCCGATTGTGAAGACCATCTCGAAAATTGGCTACACCGTCTCGTTCTTCACCCTCCTCGTCGCTTTCTTCATCCTGGCTGTGATCAAGTAAGTATCACCTCGGGAACGCTGTACGAATATAATTATAAACTTCATTGTACAAATCATCTATCAATCGTTTTGCACGACATAAAAAAGTCGCGTATTTTTTTTATTTAATTTCTATCGGTGTTTAACGTTCGAGACATCCGGAAGATTACTTCAAGTTTATCCCGAATTGGGCGCAGGAAACTGAGGTGCCCGCGGAACATGCTGCACCTACACCTGTTCGCCTCGTTCATCCTGCGGGCGTTCATGGCTCTGATGAAGGACGTCGTGTTCGTCTCCGGGATCGCGCTGGCCACGGATGTAACGATCAAGAACGGCAAGACCTACTGGCTGGTGGACGAGATGGAGAGCAGCTGGCTGTGCAAAGTGTTCACCAGCTTCTGGCAGTACTTCATCCTCGCGAACTACTTCTGGATATTAATGGAAGGCCTCTACTTGCACAACCTGGTCTTCCTCGCGCTCTTCACCGACGTTAACTCGAGCATCATCGGCTACGTCTGCCTCGGCTGGGGTGAGTCACCCACTCCGGACGCGCCGCATCATAAATTAGCAGAACCTCTCAAGCTTTCTTCGTATTTATTTTCTTCTTTACATCTAGTATTTCATGATGATTATAACTTTTGATTTATACGACGCATCGAATCGATTTTTAGTACGAAGTTTATTGAAATATCTGCTTGAATGAACAGAATTATTTATAATTGAACTAAACAGAATGAATTATCTACGCAATTATTATAAATGAATTATTATTGCTTCTGTGTTTAGGTTTGCCTGCTATATTCGTGTCCTGCTGGATAGCCATGAGGATAACCCACGAAGACCGGTACTGTTGGACGACCAACGAGAACCCCTATCTATTCCTCTTCATCAAAGTTCCCACGATCGTATCAATTCTGGTGAGCCAGCACCACAGTTCATCAAATCAGTTTCACATTTTTATCAATATTTCGCGCATGTTCGATGAATACTTCATAGCTCGATGAAACATCTAAAGAATGGTTAAACACATTTAACTAGAAAAATACCGAAACTGCAAATCCATCGAACGTTCACTCGTCGAAAATAAATATTGGAAAATTCCTGTTCCATTCTTTATCGGTACCTGCCTTTTACCGGCACGTGTGTGCGCGTTTTATTCGCAGATCAGCTTCGTGCTGTTCGTGAACATAGTGAGGGTGCTGCTGTTGAAGCTGAAGTCGACGGTATCCGAGGAGACCCAGAGATACAAGTAAGTTTCCCAATGATCCCGCACAAAGGCAGCGTGTAACTAAGACAGTTTATCCACTCCAATTTCCTGGGACGGTTCTTAGTTCTTACTACCAGGAACCGTGATATTCAGTCGCGTATCCAAGTTCGACTCTCTGAGAATCTCCGCGACGGAGCTGCTTTGCACGCGTCAAAAACTTGCGGTGTCATTTTGCAGGAGGTGGGCGAAGAGCACTTTGGTCTTGGTTCCGCTGTTCGGTGTGCACTACGCTCTGCTCTTGGGGATCTCCTATAGTATTGGCATAAACGAGAACGTCGAGGTCGTCTGGCTCTTCTGCGACCAACTATTCGCTTCCTTCCAGGTACATTTATGGTTGCGTCGCTTCTATCAATTTCTGTCTTCTCGCCTTCGTCAATATTTTACACAATGGTACTTCAGTATGTCTGCTTTTAACGTTACAAATGTTGGTATACGGCATAAATTTTTGTATTAATTTTGCGTAATTTTTAAATAATTATTTCAGAGGAAGAATTAAATTTATAATCAATTATTGTAGTAATTTAGATAATGTCTTGTATAGTGCATGATAGAATGTTTCATTTAATAATTCACGTAATGTTTCATTCAATGATTGATAGAACTTTAATTAATACCGATGCAAATGGATGGAACTGTCTTTGACGTTGTAATCTACTCCATGTCTTATGCAGTGTTTCACACAAGGTTTCATTTAATAATCGATAGACTAATTAATATAGTAATTTATATATGTAATGTCTCATATAGCGCTGAATCCAATGCATGTTTCATTTCATAACTGATATAATTTTTCATTCAACGATCGATATAAAATTTACTAGAATATGTTAACGATGCAATATAATTAATCAATGTTAACGATGCAAAACGGGTGGAAGTCTCTGATCTTGGTTTCTTTGTGTCGGTCTTGCACTGGTTTTAGCTCTATCACGCTTTCTTTGACTCGGTTTTGCACTGGTTTCAGCTTTATCATGCCTTCTTTGAGTCGGCCTTGCATTGGCTTTGACTTTATTATGGTTTCTTTGTGTCGGTTTTAGACTATACCCTAAAGAGACTAATTGATGTAGTAATTTATACACTGTCTCATACAATGTTTTATTTAATAATTGATTCAGCAATTCATAGTATGTGTTATACTTTGTACCGTTTGATACGATGTTTCATTTATTAATCGACGCAATAATTCATAGAATGTCTCCTACGCTATTTGATACAATGTTTCATTTAATAATTTCATTTGATATAATGTTTCATATATTGTCTCATATCATATTTCAGTTAATAATTAATATAATGTCTCATTTAACAATTAGTATATTTACTACAATACATTCATGGACTGCAATTAATGAACGTGGGCGATGGTTGGTAATCTCCTATCAGGGTTTCTTCGTGGCGGTGTTGTACTGTTTCCTAAACGGTGAGGTCCGCTCGGAAGTCTCGAGGGTGATCAGGAGCCAGAAACTGCCGCGGTTCCGTAAGAGGTGGAACTCCAGACAGACGAACTTCGGCAGCACTTGCAGCTGCAACGCGACGAAGCTCGACGGCCGGAAGACAAAG
>SMSR01009282.1:5440-16431 GCA_019453355.1 Ceratina japonica | reverse complement strand
ATGTACCTATACATTATACAGGGTGATTCAGGACCCATGGTCAACAATTTAAGGGGTGATTTTAGAGACTAAAATAAGCCGAAAATGAAGAATACTAATTTTTCGTTCGAAGCCTCGTTAATTAGTCATTAAGCATTAAAGAATGGCCCCTGAAAGTAGGCAACTCTCGTGCAAAGTAACTTTTTTTTCAAAATTTTGCAGTTTCTTTTAGCTCAAAAAATTATTTTGTATTCTTCAAGAAATTTGAAACAAAAAGTAATTCTTGAGTTTTCCTCGTGAAACTCATAATTTCTTAGAGAAAAACTCTTAAAATTTAAAAATCGTGGTTTTTCGAAAATTTGATCTCTTGAATTTTTTTTCTATGGAAACTAAGTTCTACGAAAAAAACTCATACATCACTTTTTGCTTAAAATTTCTTAAAGAACATGAAATCATTTTTTCAGATAAAAGAACTGCAAATTTTGTAAAAAAAACTTAATTTGCACGCGAATTGCCTACTTTCAGGTGCCATTTTTTAATGCTTAATAACTAATTAACGAGGCTTCGAACGAAAAGTTAGTATTCTTTATTTTTGGTTTATTTTAGCCTCTAGAATCACCTCTTAAATTATTGACCATGGATCCTGAGACAACCTGTATATCACGTGTGCCACGTTTCCGTCCTCTTTTTAATGAATTTGTAATTTTCTAAATTATATTTTAATCAATAACTTTTTTGAAAGTTCATGAATGATGATTATTTTTTTTAGAAATCTGTTCATAAAACACTGGCGATTCGATATGAACTTTTTTCAAACGTTTATTACCATTTTTTCTGGGTTATTTTTCAGATTAAAGTGAAACTTTCCTTGAGTTGCAAACTTCAAATCACTATAATTTTTTAACAAACCCTGAATTGATTAAAAATTTTACAGGTAGCTTTTTAATAGTAATAGGAATTTATAATAACAAATTCAGCATGCTATTTCAGTACGATTGTCCTGGCTATAATTCTGCGAATAAATAGTTATTATCATATTAAACTGATGTGGATAATTTTGTAGGAAGTCGAGAATTTCGTTTTGGAGTTATATCAATTTGCAACTACGAGTAAGAGATCTGACACTGTAGAAAAATATAAAAATCAGGGAAAATACATCAATAATGAAAATTATGAAAATTTAACTATTTATATTCGAATACAAATTTTTGGTGAAAGTTACACATCAACACTCTACAAAAAAATTAAGATTAAAAGTTATATTGTACAGATAAACAAAATTTGATAGTTCTTGTGTCTATGCAATGATAGAGTTTTACTTTGATAGCGAAAATGAATTGTATTTTATAGAAATTGAATTGTTGAAAGTGAAACATAATAATATGCTGAGTCATTCAAGCATTAAAGTGTCAGTAAAACACATTATACCCGTTATAGAATCTGGAGAATGCTTGTTAATAAAAATCAAAGACGTGCAAAGTATTTTTCAGCTTATAAGAGTAGGAAACTATATTTACATGTAAAAGGTCTGACAAATCGAAGAGAATAGAGTTTGATAATTTTATAATAAAATTTAACTTTTATTAATAATAAGCTATTTGTTAATTACTGTATACATATATAATTCTTTTTATTCAGGTACGCGTGATATAATACGAATTGCTTCTGTGTGGAGGTGGAGTGACAATCATCAATTGCAAATTATCATACTTAAGTTAACTTTATGTATACGTGTAATTTTCTTATTTAATCATTTCAGCGACTCGTTTCGAATACAAACGTTATATTACATCGATATAAATTTCAAGGGCAAGGTGATAAATAATAATAAGGATTCGTGTTGCTAATTGGAACTATGTCCCGGGTATCGTTAACCACTTCACATAGTTCATTGATCTCCACCAGGTCAGTATTACGAATCTCTGGACTTCTCTCTTTCTGGAGATCTCTGGACGATGTGGTCTACGATCTACACAGTAAATACTTTGGTATATTCGCGCCGGGTACGTGTATTCATGTTCCATATTAAGTATTGTTGAAATCGAAAACAAAAAATTACAATTAAGTGCATGTGAACGATGGAGTAATTATTAATCGATCTGCCATTTATAATCGAACCACTTTTGTGATTGTTTTCCAGTAATTGGAAGTTTGGTAGTGGCCTTTATCTAAATCACAATGACAGAGGCGGGTAATAACTCGATAAGGAATGGATTCGACGAACATGATTCCGAAGCATTTAGGGCCGTTTGCGACGGTGTGAACAAATTTAACTCCTTATTCTTCAAGGTATAACAAGCGATCAGGATTTTATGCTTTTGTGAGCAAGCAATGTATATCGGAATCTCTATTTAACCGTTGTCCTACACACCTTGGCGTAACGTACTATTCACACTGGGGAGCAACACACTTCAGTGATAGAAACCGTTATAATAAATGAATTGTTTAATATTTTAACTTCATTTTTTTTCTGGAGCTTCTTGAAAGTCTACTTTTCACTGTAATACAAATTATATAACAAAAAAATTAAGATAGTGTGTTAAAAAAATTCAAATAGTGAAGAAGAATTTAAGAAAGCGTTATTTTTAGAAAAACCATGGGGGTATAACACAACCCAGTGTGTAGAACCAGGGTTAAAACAAATCTCTTGAACTTATAGACATATTTCAGGTTGCATAAAAATATGTGATCTATCAATTTCGAGTTTCTATATACGAAATCGTGTATGAATAAATCGTTGCAGAATGTAATGGACGAGAATCTGGGAAATGTGATATCGTCTCCTGTGTGCGCAGCCATCCTTTTCTCTATGGCTAGTTTCGGCGCTCGCGGAAAGACAGAAAACCAGTTCAAGAAAGTGCTTCGTCTTCCGGAACCGGACAGTCGTGCCTATATTGGTTTTGACAGACTCATCAGGACACTCAACGTGAGCATGTTTACTTTGTTTAAATGTACGGCTTGGGACAGTGAAGTTTAGCCTGTCTCTGCTAATGATCTTCCAGGGAGTGATCGGAAACCATTGTAACGACTTTTGATTGGTCGACGACATATTGTTTCAAAAACGAAAATAGATGAAATGGAGATGTGTGTGCGAGTGAGACAGCAATATAAAGAAGCTTGGGAGCGTGAATTTTAGTTTTGCATGAAATTTGCACTCTTTACTCCAGTTTCGGTTTTGAAACAATATGGCGGCGGTTATTCCGATCACTCCCTGGAAGATCGCTAGTCCCTGCGTATGTGTGCGTCTCCTAACGGGAAACATTGATATTTCAATATGTATGTATATATCGAAATTTCAATGTGCCACGCTAGGGAACGCACACAAACGCAGGAGGCGGCTAAACTTCACTGTCCCAAACTGTATACATTATCAATATTCCACGTACTGAATCATATTCTGTTATATTCAGGCTATTAAAGCGAATCCATTTCACTTCGCAATCAATGTGTTTGTATCTAACAATGAGAAATATCGTATGAATAAGCTTTACAAACTGGTAACGGAGAAGATGACGGATACCTGCATCCATCCCGCTTTGCAATTCGTAGATTTTAATAAAAATAAAGAAGCTGCGGACGTAATTAATAAATACGTCAAAGCGACTATGAACTATTATATGAAAGACGTGATTTCAGCAGGTTTGTACATTTTCTAGCACAGAGATACACTTCCATTTATATTATTGTGGGAACGGGATTGTGGAGAGAAATGATCAGAATACTTCCATAGACATGTGTACAGTGACTCCCATTAATATCCAGACATATTTCAAAATGGAAACGTGTCAAGTAGATAAAAGAAATTCGGATATTCGGCAAAATACACGTTACCCTTCTTCAACCCTTTTATTTCGAAGGGTAGTATTCAAAATTAATTTTTACACACATCGTTTTATAACCTTTCAAAATAAAAATCTGATCAATAACTCAAATATTAAGACAATATTATTCAATTAAATCAAATGTTAAGGAAGAGAGGCTCGAAAATTCATGAAAACAAATTTCACCACTTTTCACACACACATGGTAAAATTCTGAGAAAGCCTTCCGTAATTGCATAAAAATTTACATAAAGACATTAGTATTCCCATGTTCACCTATGTTTCTAGGACTAGTGATTGAAATTAAATGTTGATATGTTATACAGTGACTACTACTAACATTCGGACACACTTCAAAACAAAATAAGTTTTTCAATAATGAGCTAACTAACTTAATTTTTTGTAGTCTTTTAAAAGACTTAGTTTACTACGTAATGTCTAACAAACATTTAACATAAATTACTATTTGTCAAAATCTCGAAGAAAAAAGAAAAGATCATGATGTTTAAGTAATAAAAATTTTAAATGTCCCATTTGTAAATCTAAATGTGTTATTTGAATGTGTAAAGTTTCATAAAAATCTGTGAAACCATAAAAGAGCTAGACATATCCAAACATGTAAAAATCTTTCAATTTATCTCACAATCAGTCGTAGATTGAAAGTCGTTTTTTAATTTCTAATCGCTTATAGTGCATATGAATATTGATCGATTTTGATGATACTTCGTACATGCATATAACTTACTTAGATCTGCGAACGAGACACTGCCAATTTTTAGTACAGACCCTAATAAAAAAGTAAAAAGCCATGTCCTTTACTAAATATTTTCTTCGCGATTTCAATGAACACCAATTTTTAAAATTTTTTGTTAGACGTTCTATAGTAAATTATGCTTTTTAAAATTCCACAGAAGATAAAATTCTTTGATCCAATACTAAAAATGTTATTCCGTTCCGAAATGTCTCCGAATATTAATGGAAGTCATTGTAGCTTCATTAATTTGTATATTGCGATGATCCCTTAGTGACTCATTACTCCCTGCCCGATTTCGCATCTGCACAGGACACACGTTCCACTCCACACGCGCTCTTCGAGACGCATGAAGTTTCAACGGCTTGCAGCAGCTTTTACAAACCGTAACCGTCCGAGAAGCGTGTCTACGAAATTGGCACTCGATTCTATAATATTATAAATTAAAAAACTCCACCAGTTTTAATAGCACTTTTAATAGTTCTACAATTCGTGATGAAAAATAAAAAGAGTCTCGCATTCCAAATGTCGAAAAATTAGAAAACAAAAAATCGAGTGCCAACTTCACGTTCCAGCATTCGATTTTTCCCTCTAAAGTACCAATAATAATTGCAAAATTCAAGGTTTCTTGAGAGTTCCCGATAGTTCCTCAGTACTTCTCGCCCAATATGACATTCAAATCTATATCTTCATAATTACTATGTTTCTGGACAAATTTACTGTATGACTAGCACACAATGTTTCCTCTAAAGTACCGATAATAATTGAAAAATTTAAAGTTTTTTTATACTATAGATCCCGATAATTCTACAATAGTTTTAGTTCAATATGAAATTTCATACTGCTATTTTGATAATTACTATGTTTATTTTGGCAATTTTGTTGCGCGGCCAGCACTCAATTTTCTCCTCTAAAGTACCAATAATAATTGAAAAATTCAAAGTTCCTTAGTAGTTCTCGAAGGTTCTACGATAGTTCTAGCCCAATATAAAATTTCATATGGATATCTTGATAATTACTATATTTTTCAAAACTTTACTGCACGGTCAGAACTCGATATTTCCTGTGTAATACCAAAAATAATTTTAAAAATTCAAGGTTTCTTGAAAGTTCTCGCCAGTTCTATAATAGTTCTAGCCCAATATGAAATTTCAAATCGACATCTTGATAATTACTATGTTTTTCGCCAAGAACTTCACCTTCCTATAACTTCCTAAAACATAGTAATTATCAAAATATCAATTCGAAATTTCATATTGGGCTAGAACTATTATAGAACTGCAGAGAACTCTCAAGAAATCTTGAATCTTGCAATTATTATTGGTACTTTAGAGGAAAAAATCGAGTGCTGGAACGTGAAGTCGACACTCGATTTTTCGTTTTAGAGTTTTTCGACATTTGGAATGCGGACCTTTTTTATTTTTCGACAGGAACTGTAGAACTAACTTGAAAGTGCTATCAGAACTGGTGGAGTTTTTTTATTTATAATAGAATCGAGTGCCAACTTCACAGACACCCGAGAAGCCTGATACGATTTTTGTATATAACTTTGTATATAAAAGTCGAAACATATTGGACGATTAACGATATCCCAAACTGCCGGCTCCGGCGGATCCTCCACGTGAAACGCGATGACACATGCCCGCTTATACCCCAAACTGACATACAGACACACGCAACTCTCATTTTTTTTATACTATACCACTTTTCACACACACATGGTAAAATTCTGAGAAAGCCTTCCGTAATGGCATAAAAATTTACATAAAGACATTAGTATCCCCATGTTCACGTATGTTTCTAGGACTAGTGATTGAAATTAAATGTTGATATATTATACAGTGACTACTGCTAACATCCGGACACACTTCAAAACAAAATAAGTTTTTTAATAATGAGCTAACTAACTTAATTTTTTGTAGTCTTTTAAAAGACTTAGTTTACTACGTAATGTGTAACAAACATTTAAAATAAATTACTATTTGTCAAAATCTCGAAGAAAAAAGAAAAGATCATGATGTTTAACTAATAAAAATTTTAAGTGTCCCATTTGTAAATCTAAATGTGTTATATGAATGTGTAAAGTTTCATAAAAATCTGTGAAACCATAAAAGAGCTAGACATATCCAAACATGTAAAAATTTTTCAATTTATCTCACAATCAGTCGTAGATTGAAAGTCGTTTTTTAATTTCTAATCGCTTATAGTGCATAGGAATATCGATTTTGATGAAACTTTGTACATGCATATAACATACTTAGATCTGCGAACGAGACACTTCCAATTTTTAGTACAGACCCTAATAAAAAAGTAAAAAGCCATATCCTATACTAAATATTTTCTTCGCGATTTCAATGAACACCAATTTTTTTAATTTTTTGTTGGACGTTCTATAGTAAATTATGCTTTTTAAAATTCCACAGAAGATAAAATTCTTTGATCCAATACTAAAAATGTTATTCCGTTCCGAAATATCTCCGAATATTAATGGAAGTCATTGTAGCTTCATTAATTTGTATATTGCGATGATCCCTTAGTGACTCATTACTCTCTGCCCCATTTCGCATCTGCACAGAACACACGTTCCACTCCACACGCGCTCTTCGAGACGCATGGAGTTTCAACGGCTTGCAGCAGCTTTTACAAACCGTAACCGTCCGAGAAGCGTGTCTGTGAAGTTGGTACTCGTTTCTATAATATTATAAATTAAAAAACTCCACCAGTTTTAATAGCACTTTTAATAGTTCTACAATTCGTGATGAAAAATAAAAAGAGTCTCGCATTCCAAATGTCGAAAAACTCGAAAACAAAAAATCGAGTGCCAACTTCACGTTCCAGCATTCGATTTTTCCCTCTAAAGTACCAATAATAATTGCAAAATTCAAGGTTTCTTGAGAGTTCCCGATAGTTCCTCAGTACTTCTCGCCCAATATGACATTCAAATCTATATCTTCATAATTACTATGTTTCTGGACAAATTTACTGTATGACTAGCACACAATGTTTCCTCTAAAGTACCGATAATAATTGAAAAATTTAAAGTTTTTTTATACTATAGATCCCGATAATTCTACAATAGTTTTAGTTCAATATGAAATTTCATACTGCTATTTTGATAATTACTATGTTTATTTTGGCAATTTTGTTGCGCGGCCAGCACTCAATTTTCTCCTCTAAAGTACCAATAATAATTGAAAAATTCAAAGTTCCTTAGTAGTTCTCGAAGGTTCTACGATAGTTCTAGCCCAATATAAAATTTCATATGGATATCTTGATAATTACTATATTTTTCAAAACTTTACTGCACGGTCAGAACTCGATATTTCCTGTGTAATACCAAAAATAATTTTAAAAATTCAAGGTTTCTTGAAAGTTCTCGCCAGTTCTATAATAGTTCTAGCCCAATATGAAATTTCAAATCGACATCTTGATAATTACTACGTTTTTCGCCAAGAACTTCACCTTCCTATAACTTCCTAAAACATAGTAATTATCAAAATATCAATTCGAAATTTCATATTGGGCTAGAACTATTATAGAACTGCAGAGAACTCTCAAGAAATCTTGAATCTTGCAATTATTATTGGTACTTTAGAGGAAAAAATCGAGTGCTGGAACGTGAAGTCGACACTCGATTTTTCGTTTTAGAGTTTTTCGACATTTGGAATGCGGACCTTTTTTATTTTTCGACAGGAACTGTATAACTAACTTGAAAGTGCTATCAGAACTGGTGGAGTTTTTTATTTATAATAGAATCGAGTGCCAACTTTACAGACACCCGAGAAGCCTGATACGATTTTTGTATATAACTTTGTATATAAAAGTCGAAACCTATTGGACGATTAACGATATCCCAAACTGCCGGCTCCGGCGGATCCTCCACGTGAAACGCGATGACACATGCCCGCTTACACCCCAAACTGACATACAGACACACGCAACTCTCATTTTTTTTATACTATCTTCTTTAAATAGATGATTTAGATAATAAGACGTCATTGGTACTTGTTAGCGCGATATACTTCAAGGGCCTATGGGAAAGTAGGTTCGACATCTGGTTTACCGGTGACAGGCCATTCCACGTTACTAAGGACAAGACAAAGGAAATTCCCACGATGTATCGTAAAGGTTTATACAGATACGGACAGATTCCCGAGATGAACGCTAGATGCCTTGTGATTCCGTATAAGGTAAGCTTCGGGATGTTGGGAACAGCTTTCACTAGATTTTACAGTACTGAAATTGACCGAGTGAATTTACAGTATAATCAGCTGAGGATGATCTTTATAGTCCCAAATGAAATCGATGGTTTGCTCGAGGTCGAGGCGAAGTTGCACAACATGAGCTTGATCAGCATCTTGCTGCGTGCACGCTTGCGCGACGTGGAACTTTACTTACCAAAGTTCAAGGTGGAGAGCCGAATAGAACTTAACAGCGTGTTCACGAAAGTACGTTGCACAGTTTATAGTGTAAGGGTTGGGACAGTGAAGTTTAGCCAGCTCCTGCCTATGTATGTATCTCCTAGCGGAACACATTGATATTTCAATATGTATGTATATATCGAAATTTCAATGTGTACTGCTAGGGAACATACACAAACGCAGGAGGTGGCTAAACTTCACTGTCCCTGATTGTACAGATGTTTATAGTAAAAGATTTGTAGATAACATTTGCATACCAATATTTGATTGGCGCAGATGGGTTTAATCGATGCCTTCGAAGACGGAGCCAATTTCACAGGAATCTCTGATGCACCGCTGAAGATCCATAAAGTCGTGCAAAAGGCGGTCATCGAAATCAGCGAAGATGGCATTCAGGAAGATATCACTTGTAAGAGATTAAAGATTTCTCACCCATAAGTCAAAATTAAGCGTAAGAGATAAATGCATTTAGAAGAATTTAATTATTCAAAACAATTACAATATATTTATTATAATTTTATTAATTTCTATTTCAAACAATATTTTGCATCATTTCATTTTTCATTTGCTTGGAGACTATGTAGCTTTATTCATTTCTTCAAACTGTCCGAGGTTCGTGTGCTATGTAAAACCTGTTTCTTTATACCGGATGTCCCAGAAAGATTGTAGGAGCCGAAAATAGCAGATTGGGAGGGTCTTACTGAACAACAATTTCCTTTGGCAAAATGCAAAAAGAGGCTTGGTTACCGAGTTATTAATAAAAAACATAGACCAATGAGAGCGCTCGGTTGAGTTGGACTCCGAGTCGGGAGTGTTGAGATTAAGCTGGATGCTGGACGAATAATAAATTACGTGAATGACAATGCAAGGAAATTGTTCGTTCTGGATTATGAATAAAAATTAATACACTTAATCGTTATTTTCCTAAAAACTTCGTACTGAGTGAAACGCTTGTTCGTGCTGAGCGCCCAGCTTAGTCCCAACACTCTCGACTCGGAGTCCAAGTCAACCGAGCGTTTTCATTGGTCCACGTTTTTTGTTAATAACTCGGTAACCAAGCCCCATTTCGCATTTTGCCAAAGGAAATTCTTGTTCAGCAAGAACCTCCCAATCTGCCATTTTCGGCTCGTACAATCATTCTGAGACATCCTGTATAACTAGTAGATAATAATCAGAAATGACTTAAATGACTTAAATGCTTACATTTGCTGCACCAGGTGACGGCTTGTGTGTTCTGTTTTTATTTGTTTACTTCGTTCCACGTTAATTTGGTATCAAACGATTTACACTTATTCATTTCGGTGTATTAGAAATAATTGTTGAGAGGAAGGCTTGTTAACAAATTCCGCATACTTGTCAAATCTCTCTCTCTCAGTCTATAATTTTAAAAATTAACAAACCATCCCATTTTGCGACGCATCATAAGAATAATCAAGCTTTTCAATGGCTTAATAGTGAAACTTTAATGATGTTGGTTACTTACGTTCTATTTTGACATATATTTCATATTATATTTAATCTTTTTTTAAAAATAAATTTATGCATTTGGAGTACGCAGACTTTTATTTCTAATTATCTAAGAACTAATTTCTATTCATTGTGCTTCATTTTAGTTGGCATGGGTGTGCGGTCTCGTGGAGGGTTCTGTAGGTATGAGCGCATTGTCTTCGAAGTTAACCGACCTTCATATTACATGATATATCATGCTAAGAGTAATCTCCTGCTTTTCAGTGGTAGAATTGCAGATCCTTAATATCTCTCTTTACAATACTATGTTCTAACGTGAATCATTTTATGTCATATCTCTTCCGGAAACATTTTACGTTAAATTTTACCTAGAAACATTTTGCATTGTACTTCTTTTTTAAATAAATGTACTGACGTGGGGCTTACAACTTTTCATTGATAATTATTTAAGAGCACTTAATATTTAATGAACATTGCTTTAGGTATTTCGTTGGCGTCTGTAGTAAGTACATTGGAATTACTGCCACCTGTAATCTTTAAAACTGACAAACC
>SMSR01009280.1:8008-18420 GCA_019453355.1 Ceratina japonica | reverse complement strand
TTTTTTGGAGATCTATCTGTTAATTCCTTAACCGGATGAACCTCCTTACCCGCGTAAAAATTGTAACAATGGCCAATATTTTGTAAATTTAATGTGCGGAACGCTGAGGAACCCCAAAAAATAAAAATTCAAATACAATTAAAATATCAATTTTCCGACAAAATATTTTTTTCTTAATATGAAGATGTCCAGCGTTTATTAACTTTGTTTAAATTCTTTATTGAGCTTTATTTTTTTCTTAATGTTAAAACTGTTTTATATAACACTGTTATTGTTCCATAATTGATTATAATAATTATTACAAATAATAATAATATTAATTTAATAATAATATGATGATAATAATAATAGAAATACTTGTTATGTAATACAATGTATATAAATAAAATAAAAAAAGAATAATACGATTGTATAATTATAATAAATTTGTAAACTATATAAAAAGTTGTATTTATTATTACAATTATAATTAATATAATAAATTAATATAATAAGTTAAAACATCATAGCGTAATAATTAATAAAAAAAATCAAATGTGTTGCCAAAATATTGGCCATTGTTACAATTTTTACGCGGTTAATCATATAAGAGACGAACGAAGATTTTCACCTGCAGACATAGCGATAACATAATTGCGTGAAAGACGAGCAGTAAACATCAGAAATCGGGCGCGAAGGAGAGGCGAGATTCGCGAGGGTCACGATACCAGAGGAGGCTGCGAGAAAGATCGATCGTGGCAGAAAGAACTTGGCCTTTCCAGTCTCCGGAGAATCGCCGCCGTGGGACCTGACGACACGTCAGTACCCCCTAGGCCGGTGGCGTGTATGCGCGCGTACGTGTGTACACACGACCGGGGTGAATTTACCAGGGAAGGGTCGAGGCTCAAGGGTTGCAAGGCTAACCTACTGTCGTGCACGGTTCACCAGGGACGCAAACTCGACAAATTTCTCCTACCGTTCGCTTGTTCCTACTCTGATTCATCTCGCTCGCCGTTCTACCATTTTTGCTGTTAATTCGATGACGGAGGCGTAAAGGTCAACACACCCGAGCTTATAATTAACAAGCTTTTTCTAATATCGACCACGAGGAAACGTGTATCGATCAATCGCGTGGCAGAAAAACGTTAGGTCATCCGATCACTTATAAATAAGGGTACGATGGATTAATAATAACCGGATTATTGTTAGAACAAGGTTCGTGATATTTTTTCCTGTAAACAGTCCCTCGGCTAAGTTTAGACTTCGAAATTTTTTAATCCATTAACGCGACTCCGTCAACCTTTGCAAGTTTCTATAAAGGGCAAAGGAGGTGGGTATAAAAATTGCCGCGGCGTCTTCGGCGTAAAAATTCATTGATCTGAACACGAGCTAAAGCAGAATGGAGAATGTAGCGGATAATTTAGCCGGGGAACGTAATTTCACGTGAGGCACGTACACGCGTGGTGTAGCGGCGTGCAATAATCCGAAACCGGCTCGCGCCAGTGCCACCAGTGCCACCAGTTTCTCTCTCTCATTCAAGACGTGCTCGCCACGATCGAACTAATTAATTCGTCGCACGGCATCGCGCACCGGTTAGGCTCCGGACGCTCTCCAATTTTTTCCGACCGCCGATCGTGACAGATCGTTCCTTACCAAATACGAACTAATCCAATGAATAAAGAATCCTCGCTCGCGGCCTTGAAATTCGATTATTATTCTATAAAAATCACATATGTGCCCATAATTATGAAAGTGGTCTAAGTCAAAATTTTTTGAAAAATTAGTTCGTTAGTTATTTCATACCACATTATGAATCTAGTATAAAATAAGTGATAAACTCATTTTTCAAAAAATTTTGACTTAGACCACTTTCATAATTATGGGCACATATACAAGAGAAATAGAAAAACGAGACTAAAGGAAAATGTATTTGAAGATCAGCAGGATTAATGAGAAATTAAAGACGAAGGCTAACAATAATTGGTTGTCCAACGTAGAGGGATACGAGCGAGCCCGGGATTACGGCGTGTAATCCCACTGGACTCTTAAACAATCCCTAGATTCATTTGCCCTGACCGAAAAATCAACGCAGGGAGCTGTGAACAACGGACCGGCGGCTGGTTATCCGCGTCGCGGGATTTCGCGAGTTAGTTGTGGTCGTTATCAGCTCGTGAGAGGTAATAGGTTTAGTTGGCGTCGGCTAATGGGCGTCCCGGCGCGCGCTGCCAGGAATCAGCTGACCGGCCAGCTGGCCGGCGTCGAAACGACGACGACGACGGCGACGGCGACGCGACGCTCGAGAACGACGACGACGACGACGTCCGAATCGCACGGCGACGCCGTGACGCGTCGACGGGTTGAGAGCCGTTGGCGCTGCACCACGGGTCTCAGATTGGGTTAGCAAAGGGCGCAGTTCAGACCGGAGGGTGGCTGCCGAGGGTGAGTGTCTGCCGCCGCTAGGAGGGAGGAAGAGGGTGTTATTAGGGGTTGCTCATGGGGTGGCACACTGCGATCAATGCTCGGGGAGTCATGCTAGCAGCCCCCCTTTCCGAACTCTATATATAGAAGAATCGCGGACGAGCGCGCATACGCGCGCGTACACGTGCGAGCCACACGGAATACACTCCCCGCCGATGGCCATTCGAATACCCCTGTTGTCTCGCTAGTTTCCGACCGATTTACCCGCAGACAGGTTCCACGCGCGGCGAATATTATTCGGCCCCAAGAAACGCGACCGTCGTACGCGTCAGCTGAGATTCGTTATTCGTATCTCTGAAAAAATTGCACTTGCAGGAGGAGAGCGCGTTCCAGGCGATCGAACACAATTATGTTTCTTTTTGCATACGTTCATTTGCATGCGCATGGTAATGGACTGCGCGCAATAATAAAACAAGAGAACCGTCGGCGCGATTAAATAAACCTTGACTCTATTATCATCGTAAACTTGACTCGAGCGGAGGACCGTTTGTGACACGGGAAATGGATCTCTATCGTTGGGAGTTTGAATTTCATTGGCTCCTATTTGTGAACAAGCCGAGGCAGGGGGAGAATGTCTCTATAAAAACTGTGGAATGATCGTTACTTCGAGATTCGTCGGTTTCGTTCGGGCCGAGAAAGAAACGATTCTAAAACGCGCCGCGTGTACCCGTGTCGCGAGCGTTTAACTGCCGCGAGCCGATTCACGCGGCCGAGCCTTAACTAAACTCAAATTGTCAACGTTTTACGGCGCGAAATTTGCGTCGCGCAAATATCTAATCTGCTTTATTTACCCATTCGAGATAGTGGCTCGTAAAAATTTAACCGCGGCTCTCTCTCCTCTCCAGCGGGGGAACGAGATATAATAAATATGGGCGACCGCTGAGAAACTATAACGAGCCGAGGCCGCCGCGAGAAATTGAAAAGCGAGGAAAGCGCGAGGCTTATCGCCGGTGCACGTCGTTACGTAAGCCTGATAAGGGCGTAGATAGAGATATTTATCGATCCTTGACGCAGGCCCGAAGTAATCGCGCCGATAATTGAAACTACAGCTTCATCGAACCTGCCGCGGCCGGACAACGGATAAAGGTGTGCCGACATTCTCGACCACCAATTGACTTTCGCGATCATCCTTCTCAGATATTTATCGCCCACATTTCGCGGTACGTCGAGAGTAACTTTTTAATTCGAAGAAGAGTTTGCGGGAGTTTATCGAGCAACCTTGACAATCCAAACGGTTAGATAAACTTTGGAATCTCGGATGGCGTGACGCTAATTTTTTCCTTCCCATGAATATTGTGAAAAGCGACAGAAGAAAAATGTTCGATTGATCGTTTATAGGAATAAGTTAATAATGACACAACGTTCGAGGAAGGATCGGAGATGGAAGCTCGTCCGAAACAAAGGTCCACCGGGCGACTTCGTACTCAACTTGATTACACCGTGGAACTCGTTCCAGGACGAAGTAAGAGTCGAGTCAGCAACTGGCACCGGTCCCTTATACTTTCGTCGCTGGCGCAGCAGTAATCGCGCCGTCGCACCGACGATTTATCGCTGCCCGCGACCGCGATACCTTATCGTCGATATCGTCCGCTTCCCGGCCGACCTTTCGCCGACTCCTGCGGGTATCCTTCCGACCTGTCCCTGGACCGTGCCTCGCAGCCTCGATCCCGCCGATTGAATATCGACGAGCGATTGACAGCACCGATCGAGATTGCTACCGGGACGCGGTGGCAAAAGACGTCTCGTACGAAGTTCGGTCGTGGGAACGGAAAGGAAAGCGTTCGGGTCGAGCCCGTTAAGAGAACCGCGGTGAAAACCGCGCGATGTGTGCCAGCCATAAAAGAGCAATAATCAGCGTGGCACGCCGCCCGGCTCGAACTCGCCCAGTGGCCATTGCTGGAAAAGTGAACGGTGTTGTGCGCCTCTCTTTCCGTGACGAAACACCGCCGATCGCCCAACGGACTGCCCTGCTACCTTCTTTCAAACTAGAACCTCTTGAGGAGGTTCGTCCGGTTAAGGAATTAACAGATAGATCTTCAAAGAAAAATTTGATAGTCTATAACAGTATATTAGGATACCTAAAAGAATTTTTAAGTCATTTGAATACCTTAATGATGAGATATTAATATAAATATTTTTTACAATTTTACATGTAGTCATATGGAAAAGAATGATTTCCTAGACTTTTATCGCTAATTTATTAGGTATTGACAGACAGTTTTGAATGAAACTTATGTCATATTAAAGAGAAACATTTAAGGAGGTTCATTCGGTTAAGAAATTAACAGATAGATCTCCCAAAAAAAATTTGATAGTGTATAACAGTATACCAGGATACCTAAAAAAATTTTTAAGTCATTTGGATACCTCAATGATGAGATATTAATATATTTTTTACAATTTTATTTGTAGTCATATAGAAAAGAGTGATTTCCAAGACTCCTATCGCTAATTTATTATGTATTGACAGACAGTTTTGAATGAAACTTATGTCATATTAAAGAGAAACATTTAAGGGGGTTCATCCGGTTAAGGAATTAACAGATAGATCTCAAAAAAAAATTTCATAATCTATAACAGTATACCAGGATACCTAAAAAAATTTTTAGGTCATTTGGATACCTTAATGATGAGATATTGATATAAATATTTTTTACAATTTTACATGTAGTCATATGGAAAAGAGTGATTTCCCAGACTTCTATCGCTAATTTATTAGGTATTGACAGACAGTTTTGAATGAAACTTATGTCACTAAAGAGGAACATTTAACGAATATTTTAATTGCAAATTTAGGTAGATTGGGTGACTGTAAATCATTATCGCTGGGTTCACTTAGATCCAAATTTTCTTTTTCTTCTAGTGAAGGCATTCGGTTCGAATGTCTTGAGCGCATTCTCATTAGTGTCTTCTTTACTTTTACAAATTTCGCTTCATAATCATAAAATTTTCGTTTCATAAAATTTTTATAAAACCATCATAAAATGTTAGTTTTATAAACTTTTGATGACGATTTTATAAAACCAATTTTTTATCAAATTGACTTCATAAAATTTCTATAAAACTTTATAAAATTTTTTTACGTGGGTATGAATCGAGAAATATATAAACACAACAAACGAAATCTGCATCTTTCAGCAATAAATAACCTCAATTATTAACATGTACGCTAGTCAAGCGAGCTTCCCTTTTCTATAACTTGCATTTGACTTGTTATGTACCAGATGAACCTCCTTAAACATTACTCAGTATCGCTGGATTATAAAATACTTCTTGTTTATCAGATTAAGATCGATACAGCTGACTGGACGATCTTAAAACTTGCAATCATGTAAAGAATTGACATTTTCTATGGCAGGTTGATGAAGAATCCTAAGAGAGACCAGATAACAAGGTTCATCTACTCAAATTGTTTGCATGTGTACCTAGGAATATCGAGAACCCGGCGTTTCTCCGTTCTCTATGACGAAATCGTCAGGCACGGGCGAAACGGAGCCAAGAATAGAAAGAAAAGATTCCCATTTCGTCATCGATACGAAACGAAACGTTCGCGGGTTCCCTCTTTGTATATTAGGAATGGGCGCGCGGCTTTCACTGAGCGATACACGCTCGCCGATCGAACAAACCGAGCCTGAAAATAGTATAAAGGGCGCTTGTTCGTCGGCTTTTTTCCGTCGCGTCGCAGCGATTTATTATTAGTCGTTTCGTCACCGTGACGCAAGGACGACATGAGATGTCTCGAATCTCATCCGTTGTTTATCATCGAGTCGACTTCTGTCAGCGAGGAATGCGAAGAATCGCTTCGTCGATCGATATTCGATTCTAGATCCCAACGTGCGAACAAATTTCAATCGTGCGTTCTTATCAGGTCTTATAAATCCGATTTATCCGCTAAAAAATTATTTTTTTAATTGCGTTTGTGCATATATGACATGAATTTATTTGGATCATGCAACGCGTTTGATGACACTAACAATCTTTACTTAAACAACAGAGGAATGACCAAACTTCGCAGTTCGGTCACTGGTTCGTTCCGGCTGGCCTCTGACCGTAATGATTACGGGTATCAATTAGCGGTGCATGCCTCCTGGTAATGAGAGTCCAAAAGGCACGCCGCAAAACTGATAATTAACTCCGGACGATAATGACGCGATCGACCGCGAGCGAAACTTCGCAACCGGCGACGCACCGACCCACACAGGCCGTGTACGGGATTTATATTTTTTCTTCGACGGTCCGCGTCGCCGTCGTTTCGGGAGTAGAGATCTAAGAGAACGGAACATTACAAAACGATGACACATCTGTTCCAGCCAAATTGCCGTGGGATTACTGGACTTGAAGATGTTACACGAAACCCGGGGAACCGGTTCCGCGCAGAGAGAGGAAAGAGAGAAAAGGAAGTAAAAAAAAGGCTCGCGGGTCCAGCGTCGATCATTTACCCCCTTTCGTGTCATCCGTTCGCCGTTTTCTGATTCTTTACCGCGGATATTCCGGCGGCCTTCGTTGCATGTTTTACGCGCGTGATTCTTGTCGACGCGTGTCCAATAATTTGTACATTTTTGTTGGATCCTCCCGGACAGGTTTCAGGGAGGCTAGACAGCTAACTGTTCAACGAGAGAGAGATGAGTTATCCCGTCACGCCGAAAAGATCTTTCGCAAACTGGAATGTCGCCAGGCTTTAATAGTTACACTCGTTCGAGCGGCGTTACACGAAATATCGTTTGTTTTTGATATCTCTTATCCTTAACACGCTACCGGCACCCACGCCGCAGGTACCGACGACGCCGACTCAAAATTCCCGTTGATAATACGGCCCCGAGGAATTATAGGTAGATGCTGCTAGAATTCATTCGACGCCCAGACGAATCGGATGTGTCGTTACGACGGCCTGGTGGTAGGACTATTTCGACGGAAATGACGACACGATAAATTCGTAGTGTCAAGGTCCGTCGTTGTCCACCGGGTGGAACGCTTACATCGGTTTACGAGCGAGGTCTGAAAGCCGTGGTCTCCTCCGGTGGGATTGGTTTATTCGATGTCCCATGGGCGATTTAGATTTAGCCCGAGTCGAAAATTTAACTATAATTTGAATCTTCTGAACCTAAATGTACCCCAGTTTAGGTCTATTAGATCTAAAAAGTAGAACTAGCAGAGTTATCTCAGAACTTAATATTTGATATAATTCTAATCAGAACCTATAAGTCCCTACAAAAATCTTAAATTATATTTTAGGCCTTAAGAACCTTCGTTTCGTTTACGAAAGTACCCGAGTCGAAATTTAACTTCTGTTTTAAACCTTCAAAGTCAGGAAGTTCCGATTTAAATCTTCAAATCCTACATGTAATACTGTTTTCGTTCCCCTAGATCTTACGCAGTTCCAGTAATAAAGATTACCTCTCTCTTTCTCTCTCTCAAACAAGATTGTTTCTTTTATAAAATATACTGTAAGTATATTTTACTGTAAGTATATTTATACTGTAAGTATATTATACTGTAAGTATATTTATACTGTAAGTATATTTTAGATGCTAATTATCTATCATTGCTTATAGCTAGTTAATACTCGATTCCTGTCAATAATTACTCATCACTATTTTTAAGAAAATGGTTTAGTGATGGTTTAATGAAATTTTAGAATGGAAACAATATTGTTTGATTATTACTACTTGTGTTAATAATAATTACTTAACCACTTAATATTTGATATTTAAGGCTGCTAAATACGTTGACTATAGTTTGATGAGGAATATTAAAGTTATTAGATTTAAACATTTATTTTATTACAAAAGCTTGTGTAGTTATTTTTTTATTTACCAAATTTAATTATCTGCGCGTTAACAGGTTTATTTTTAAGAGTTTCCATCAATTTAAAAAAATTAAGTCGACAATAGTTTCTGACATTTGGTAAATAAAACAGTAATTGTATTAGCTTTTATAATTAAAACAATTTTGAATATTGTTTAATACTTTTTTTAGTTCTATTATCAAACTATAGTATAAATGCTAGTATTTCCGTAGTAATATGAAAGAGAGGGCTTTTAGGCTCAAATCAGAATCAACAAATTCCGATAAAAATAAGGACCTCGAGGCTAAGAGTAAAATTATATAAATTCCGTTTCAGGCCTCAACTTGTCTAAAGCGGACGTAAGTAGAACCTCGAGGTCATAATAAGACTTTAATGCTTATGAAAAAATCTCTATCATACAATTTTTTAAGAGTATCCATCAATTTAAAAAAATTAAGTCGACAATAGTTTCTGACATTTGGTAAATAAAACAGTAATTGTATTAGCTTTTATAATTAAAACAATTTTGAATATTGTTTAATACTTTTTTTAGTTCTATTATCAAACTATAGTATAAATGCTAGTATTTCCGTAATAATATGAAAGAGAGGGCTTTTAGGCTCAAATCAGAATCAACAAATTCCGATAAAAATAAGGACCTCGAGGCCAAGAGCAAAATTATATAAATTCCGTTTCAGGCCTCAACTTGTCTAAAGCGGACGTAAGTAGAACCTCGAGGTCATAATAAGACTTTAATGTTTATAAAAAAATCTCTATTATACAATTTCACTTTAGACCTCCAAAACCTTGTGTAGAACTAAGAGGTTTAAATGAGAATTAAAATTTCGACTCGGGTAGTTATAATTTAGTTGTCCAAGCAAGAGAAATGGGAATCTAAAGGCCTATTTAAGAGTTTGCAAGATTTTTTAGGATCCTCTGAAATATTTATTGTGTTATATAAAATTATTTTACAAACTATGCTCATTTGAATCTGATATGCATCTGAAATGAATTATTCTGTTTATTCTGATACTTTCTATTATAAATTTTAAAAAAGGCTTTAAAACAATCTAATTTATATAATAGAATTTCTTTATACAGCAACAAACCGAAAATTTGTGTTATTTGTTTAGAAAAATTGTTAAAGAAAAATAATAATAATTTCGCCATAAATTGGGTGAACGTAAAAGACATTCTTGATCTACAATACGAGCCAAAAAAACGTAGGTATTATGGAGTCCTCTCAGTACATATGTCCTCAAGTGTTGCCAGCCAATGGATTTTTGAGGACAATGTTAGGTTTCATAAATACTAGTATGAACCTACAGGATCTTTTCCTAAACTCTTGAAATAAGATTTGAGGGACTAAACTATATTTGATAAACTCTATTTTAGATCTATATCCTCTATAAGCGAACATAACGACTAGATATAGGTTCAAATTACAATTAAATTTACTCTTATATCTATTACTCCATATCCTTCTGTAGGATAAATAGGTTCAAAACCATAATTATTTTTTCGACTCGGGAGGAGACCCGATTGGTCCGCGTCGCGAAAATTCTATTCCGCTCGAATGTCTGTTTTTTGCATGAATCATGATAAGACTAACTTCGCGTAAGTGGGCTATTGTCCGTCCATCATTATCCTCGTAATAACTCATTTTTTTAAAACGGTGTTTAACTGTCAATTATTATCGCGGTTCGTCACTTGTTAATGCACTCGAGTAGAAATGGAAAGTTGACGGAACGCGAGAGCCCCGAGGATTTAAACGCGAGGCATTCCCAAACTAAGACGACTCGGCGAGAACGCAGCTAACAGGCTGAGCGCGCGAAGCCGGCGTCGTTCATAAACCGCGTGGGAGGTCGCTAATTTATTGCGCATTAACGTCACTTGTGTCTGACCACGCGCAAGACGTCCCATGGCAGACACAGCTCGTATTGTTGTACGGTGTCACCATTTAACTCATCTCCTAAACCCGGCAAGACACCGTAACTCAACGTTTTACGACTCGGACAGAAATTCAGGTGTGAATTCCAAATTTTCTGTATACATTAAATACTAGAAGGAGTAACTTTGTCGGTGAGAAATAAATTGGGAAGCGATTATCTTCGCGAATTTTCATTGCGCAGAGAGAGAGAGAGAGAGAGAGAGAGAGAGAGAGAGAGAG
>SMSR01009278.1:0-38559 GCA_019453355.1 Ceratina japonica | reverse complement strand
GACTGTGTTAAATTTTGGTGAACTTTCATGGGATGAGAGAAAAGTTCTGAAGATTTCAATTTAAATTGTTTTTCGCAAATATCTAAGTTCCTATTGGTCGGACGATATATATGCATACGATCGAAATCATAGATTGATAAATTCTCTACAACAATCATTCTTGGTATTTTTTTCTTGTGGGCTACGGTTTTCAAAATAACACGCGGTAAAAACTTGAAGTTTTCGGAAGAATGATGTACGCGGGTTGGTTCGAAAACTTAAAATTTTGTCGCGTGTTATTTTGAAAACTGTTACTCGCAGGAAAAAAATACCAAGAATGATTGTTCTAGAGAATTTATCAATCTATAATTTCGATTATATGCATATATATCGTCCGACCAATAGGAACTTAGATATTTGCGAAAAACAATTTAAATTGAAATCTTTAGAACTTTTCTCTCATCCCATGAAAGTTCACCAAAATTTTACAGAGTCATTATTTAACCAATATCTACTCATACGCTAAATTTTAGATTTTTCGTAATTTTGAAACTGTTACCGGTAGAACCTCCTTAAATATACAAGAGGAGTCAGTAGGAAATATTGTTTAAAATACATTGAGTACGTCGGAACGCAAGCATAAATTATGGTACTTCTCATTGATTCATCCTGTATAATATTTAAAATCTCTAATTCGCTTTTTCAAGAAGGAAGATAATTACTGTCGGACTGAAGGGCGTTCGCCAGGAAAGGCTTCCTCAGCAACGGGCTCCCGCCGTCCTGGCTCTCCTCGCTGCAAGCCCTCGTGATAAGAATCCTCGGGCTCCTCTTCGGGGTCTCGTTCATCGCTATGGAACATCCGGTGGCCACGTCGCCGCTTATAAAATCGCTCCTGTAATGCGGACCCATCAGGCTGGCCGCGCTGGCGCTCGATCTCACCAATTTGCTTTCACCTGCGTACACATAAATTAATTACGACCATAATCACGTGCCTTAATCAGCGAAACGGTTCGATAACCGGGGCTCGCCGCGGCCCCGTTCCCATTCCGAGCTTTACGGTATTAACCTGATTCGGACGTCGGCACTCGGAGCGTGTTGCACGACGCCGCCGGCTGCAGCCTGTTGCGGTTAAACCCGAGATTATTGCCGTCGAAGCTGTTTCCGGTTCTGCAGGTGCCTAGCGCGAGGAACGCCTCGCTCAGTCTTCGCTGCAACGGCGGAAACGGGAAGAAGGATCCGGTACCGCTTCCGGACGGTCGCCGGGATCCAGCGGCGCTCGGAGTCCTCGCCTGGATCTCCTAAATTAGATAGAACCCATTGTGGCGGATCGACCCTTCTCGGAATATTACATTTGGGGGAAAAGAATTTATGGGACGAGCGTAGTAGCTGACTAAAATGAAGGGAGAGGAAAAGTGCTTAGACGTGCGGATTGCCTAACGACGTTGATCAAAATAAAACGGAAATATATATGTATTGACATTTACTTAGATATCAAAGAACTAAGCGGGAGATTAATTGATATCGTGATTAATGAACTTCGAGAAAGAGGGATAAGACATTTTTATTTATCTTACTTGTTGGAGTTCCGATTTGGTCGCCTTTTTCCGCCAGTAGTTCTGGACGGACCGCCTGAGGGTCTGCGATTTCAATCCGTAGAGGAGGCCGTTGATGGGCGGCGAACAAGCGAGCAGGAGCGAGGCCACCGAAGCGAGTTTCGGGTGATCGTAGAGGTGCGGCTGATTGCCGACGTCGCAGACTTGCCAAAGGATCAGCCCGCAGTACGGGAAGTAAAGCAAGTACAACGAACCGACCAGTTGCATTACCTGGAAATTGATTACGCTCTCTCTAATCGAACGCATAATTAATCGTAGCAAAATAGTTCTACGCGTTTCCTGATTTAATGTCAAATTTCACCAAATTCTATTGTTAAACGAAAATTCGACCTGTCAAAATAGCAGTTTAGCAAATATTTTTATAGAAAATCTTCTCGTGTCTCTAATGGACACGAGCAAATGCCAACTGTTGCTGAATCAGCGTTATCGCACGCACATTTGTAAATGTACAAACCGTCCTGGCAGCGCTGTGAAACCGCGGCGGGCTAACGACCGAGGACGCGGTGACAGTCGGCACGAAGAACGGGTTTCGTTGATGGGTGATGGTCGCCTGGGCGCTCAGGGTGACTTCGTAAATTGCGCTCGCGATGCGGTGACGGTGATAACGGGCGATCCCGAGCACACGCAGATTGCACACGGTTACGAGGATCGCGGGCAATGCCAGGCCCAGGATCGCGTAAACCGCGCCGTAAAGCGCCGCGGCCAAGCCCCACGAGTCGTTCCCAAAATCCGGCGCGCAGCAGCCCAACCCTGGACTGTATCTAAAGTTGCGACAATCAAACGAAACATTCTTCCCACAAAATGCACTTTCATCTCAATATGTGTGACTTCAGTCTACAATACGAATTTTAAAACCAAATTAATCGCCTCGGTACAACAAAGTTGCGATAATCAAACGAAACATTCTTCCCACAAAATGCACTTTCATCTCAATATGTGTGACTTTGGTCTACAATACGAATTTTAAAACCAAATTAATCGCCTTGGTACAACAAAGTTGCGATAATCAAACGAAACATTCTTCACATAGAATGCACTTTCATCTCAATATGTGACTTTAGTCTACAATATGAATTTTAAAACCAAATTAATCGCCTTGGTATATACTACTATCGAGCGCGGTCAACGAATGAGATATAGTACTGATCGAATTGATGTAAAAAATTTTATCTAGGTTGCGGCGAACATTTATCACGCAACGAACGACTCGAGAAAAAACCATGGCTTCAGTTTCCTAAAACCATTACGCGAAATGCAGAAACGAGTAAAAAATTTGAATCTCGAGGAGAGGCGATCACAATTGCAAATCGGCTTCGCGAAGGAAAATGTAGGTACGTACAAGATCGTCTGGNATTTGTCGTACAAGGGGTGACATTTCTTCTCAGACTTGACGCTCGTCTCGCGTATCTATAATAGCTACTCGCCCGATGACGTAGAATTATGTATATCATTTTATTTTTGGCAAGTGATTTCCATCCTGCACATAGATATGTGATACGTACGTAGTATCAGCGTTCTATGAAAGTAGAATCCGCAAAGTTCACAGGTAGCCTAATGACGCATTGTTGACTTGCAAATCCGAAATCCCTTTATGTGACTATAAATGTCATAGCGAAACGGCAATTATCCTAACAAGCATCAGAGACAATCTGATCGGTAACAACACAGCCTGACTATCGACCTGAGCATCTATTAAAACGATCAGTCCCATAATTCTAAGATTAACAGGGCTTCTCAATGGCAATTTGTACTTCAGATTTATCGGAAGATTCGACATATTTCCTCGATTGCGAATAGTTAAAATGGTAAGGCGACTCGTATTCATTATCGATGAATGAGGCGCGGTCGATATATATGGTGACGTTCACGCTTCTACCCCTAATAGGAATCAGACCTCTTCCCCCTTGGGAATCGTAGATACAAGATAGGAACTTGGGGACGGAACGATCTGTCGAAAGGTTTCTGATTGAATCGAAGATCTGGTGTCGACCGGAAAGATACCGTGGCATTGAATGCCGCTGCTACCCCTCTATTGATGCCTCGCGTTGAAAAGCTCGCCAGCTTTGTGCCTCGTAAGGGCGGGTAGAGACTTCGGCACGAACGCGAATGAGGCAAGCCTAAATGAGTGTAGCAGATCCTAGGCGCGGCAAATATCCCCGGTATCGCATGTCCTCAACTCGAGTGAACTGTCAATAAATAAAATAGGAAAACTCAATTCGGCTTGCCCCGTTTCGCGATCGAACGAGGGAAAGTGTTTTTAGTTTCAATAAAAGAGAAATGATAGTAAAAGAGAGATCATATATTTCCAAATCAATACCAGAAACCCTTGGATATTACGTATAACGGCTATAACAATATCTTTAAATATTGAAATAGGTTTCACATTTACAAAAATAATTTATTGGACTTCATACGAATAATGCGATCGGAAATGAATACAGGATCGTGAAATGAATTTTAGTCACGGAACTTCTATCGCGAATCTGGGCCGACTTACCTTGGTTTAAAATTACTCAACATTCGCATTGACGAAAACAAAACTGAACGGATTAAGAAATCAGGATATACACTGTCTAACTTATAACGATAATTAAATGAAATTTTTGTTGTAATACTGTTTAAAATATATGTACCTGTCGCAGTTTAATCCGGTGACGGTCCACAGAGCGACCGGGTGCAAAAGGGCCAGTAGGAAACCGTGGAGAACGCACCAGGTGCCGGCGATCGGCCAGGAGCCAGTAGTAAAGATCAGTAATATCAAACACACGGCCGCCTCCACAGCGCCCAAGTGTATCAGCAGCAAAGTATTGGCAGTTTGCGGCTGCTGCGACTGGGAACACACGTTGATCGCGGTATACGGTTAACTCGTTAACGAAAGTTCCTCAAACGACGATCAAACTTCGGCGTGTAATCTTAATTTCCAGCAGCAACCGTGTAATTTAAAGTTCTCTCGGCGCGCCGCTAACCACACGCGATCCCTTTCACAACCTTCCAACTACTTTACGCTCGTGGGCGTCGATAAACGGACGAAATCGCATCAATTATGTTTAATATCTCGAGCGTCGTCAAAAAATGAACAAACGAAAAGTCTTTGATGTTCCGAAATATTTCTCATCCCCGCGACGTCGTAAAAATGTGCTACGACTGTAAATACAGGAATTCGATGTGTATCAAAGACACGTGTTGTGTGGCTTGTGAAATTTGAAAAATGCATTTCGTGTACGACAAACGTGTTCCCGGGAAACAATGGTGACGGCAAATCCGACGGGTGTTTCCCGAAGAAAGGGAACGCGTTTCATGCGACCCAGTTCGCTGGTTGTCGTCCAACGTCCGGCCTTCGATATTACGTCGAAAAGCCGCGCGATCTTTTCCGACCAGTCGTCTCCGCGCTATGTTCAAATTGCCACGGTCACCGAGCAACAGCACCCACTAAAACGGATCGCGTAAAAGCATAAGGCTATTTCCAGATGGTCACTTTTCCTTCCGCGCGGGTTTCTCATTTCTCCGCCGTGATATGTGTCATGCTTGCCAAAGGAGCGGCGCCCACCCTCTTCCGAGGGAGACTTTTTAAAAGGCGAGAGCCTGACCACGATCTTGGAAATCGTACAGCGTGCAAGCCGTCTATTCGTTCCTCTAAGTACGTAATCTTAATACCGTATTAATTTCAACGGCGAGCTTGAAAAGGATTCTGATACTGAAAATGTCAGCGAAGAGCTCTATGAACGGATCGACCACTTTATAGCATTTCACGTGATCTGACATTTTTTCACACAACTTCAGAACATTTTTATATTTCATTGTATTCCTTTGGACGTTTACTCTCTCTCCTATAACATGTTTGACATCCCTAGTAGTATTAACTGTTGGCATATAGTTGGGCCAACTAAACACTGACCATTTACTGTTGGCACATAATTAGCCCAACGTTGTGCCAAGAGTAAATGCTACTAGGAATAATGCTAAAAGAATAGAAGACTGATGTACAATGTTAATGATCTATTATCTACAAACGATCATTTTTCTATCCCTTGATAAATATTAATTAACAATTCTTCAAAAACTCTCATATTTCTTTAGCCATAATTCTACCTTGGGAGCTTCTTTCTACGTACAAGTACTAAATACTTCTCATTGCATTTTCCGGAATTTGGTATTTACCTGTTTGCCCA
Organism: Ceratina japonica; assembly: GCA_019453355.1. Lineage (NCBI taxonomy): Eukaryota > Metazoa > Arthropoda > Insecta > Hymenoptera > Apidae > Ceratina > Ceratina japonica. The sequence goes on along the minus strand of SMSR01009278.1, from coordinate 32,798 downwards.
GCCCGAGGACGACGAGTAGAACGTAACCGTTCAGAATAAGACCCAGAGCAGAAACGAGGATGAGAGGCACGCTAAAGGCCCAAGGGACCATTCCTCTTCCTCCCCGCGCGGTATGCCTGTTCTCGAAGATGTTTACTCCGTGTGATAGAAACCAAGCGCGACGTTTCTTCTTCGTTCAGGTATCGAACCTCCGTCCCGTGATCCGCGGCGTCATCGTGGCGAACGCACCTGCAATATTCATCATCACAATCCCGTGTCAATCACCCTATTCAAATAACCAAATCAAATCGCATCGAGCATCCAATCTTCGACCCTAATTACTCAATCAGTTATGCTAATATCATCGCTACATGGTATACAATAGATATTAGCTATAGGAAAATTGAAACAGATTTGCACGATATGGAATCATGGGAACGTGATGACAGTGGCTGGTGCGATGAATTGATAGCTGCAGTCATCAATGATTGCTTGTCGATATGCGATACGATTTAAATTATGATTAAACCACGTGTTTTATTATTCGTTGAAAGTACTATGTCTGGGATGAGTGTTACAATTTTTACCGTGTTTCTGGCGCGGGTATCGATTCAGAAACGAGGCATCGGTTTGGCCAAGGCCGTTACATCGGGACACGAAAGGTCATCAGTCGTGAGACGACGTTCACCGCCAAATATGTCAATTAACGTGGCCCAATACCGCGGAGACATATTGAATAATACATCAATCGTATCGCAGAAACAAATACGGTAACGATCTACTTCCGATTAACATGAAATACTGCATTCTAATACGGGTCGTTATTTCGACCGGATAAGAGACGCGCATACATATGAAATATGGAATTGCCGTCGGGCGAGGAGAGGAAAGTCGATCGGCGTGCAACGTCGTTATCAGTTCGACGATCAAACGGGAATCAAAGTTTAGATGGGAGAAAGAGGCGTTCCTGTGAATTCGATGGTTGCAGGGCGATTGTAAACCCACCGAGGTCGACGATGAAGGGAAGATGTGATTTTTCTATTGCTTGTATTCGTGATTGGTTTTCGCGTCTTCCGGGAGCCGTAGAAGTATAACCGAAGTTCAAAGTCAAACCTTGGGGAGAAATTAATCCCGGGTCATTATTAACGAGCAGACATGAAATTCGAATTGCTTCTTCGGCGAACATCGAGTTATAAAGAAATGTGTAATTTAAAATTGTGCCATATCGCGAGAAATAGAAATGTTCTATTTTCTGTCTACTGTAAAATGTCAGGTAAAATTAGAGTTGTTATCAACGGTTTATCAATACCGAGAACTAACAAGCTTTGATACTGTCATTGCGTGAATAACATAGTAGTCGATCTTCAAGTAGGATAAATGCTAGCGAAAATTACAAATGACAGCTCAAGGCGATTCAACTGCTGACTAATTTGCCATCTATTTGCTACGCGATGTCAGTGACTAATGCGTGATAAGAAAGTCATACTTTTACATTTTCTATATTTAAAAACAAAAGACAGTTTCACCGAGAAGCGATCGTGCACGCGTAAAATAATTGGCAATAAACGTATTACTTACAACATCAAATCGACGNAGTTCAAAGTCAAACCTTGGGGAGAAATTAATCCCGGGTCATTATTAACGCGCAGACATGAAATTCGAATTGCTTCTTCGGCGAACACCGAGTTATAAAGAAATGTGTAATTTAAAATTGTGCCATATCGCGAGAAATAGAAATGTTCTATTTTCTGTCTACAGTAAAATGTCAGGTAAAATTAGAGTTGTTATCAACGGTTTATCAATACCGAGAACTAACAAGCTTTGATACTGTCATTGCGTGAATAACATAGTAGTCGATCTTCAAGTAGGATAAATGCTAGCGAAAATTACAAATGACAGCTCAAGGCGATTCAACTGCTGACTAATTTGCCATCTATTTGCTACGCGATGTCAGTGACTAATGCGTGATAAGAAAGTCATACTTTTACATTTTCTATATTTAAAAACAAAAGACAGTTTTTCCGAGAAGCGATCGTGCACGCGTAAAATAATTGGCAATAAACATATTACTTACAACGTCAAATCGACTGACACAAACAATTGTTTAACATAATTTCTATTCATAGAACTGGATAGAGATCGTAAGAGACACTGTCAGTCACGATGAACAATTGTTCGACTAACCGATTATGGTACGCACACGTGGTGACACTTTGTGACCAGTGGAGATGGTCGATTCGAAACGAGAACAGATTTCGTTGAATTATACGCATAATGACGCGTAGTTCTCTCCCCGGCGAATATTGTTTTCCGGATCACGAGCCGGAGAACCAGCCGGCGGTATAATTTGGTTACGCTGCCATTCAGGCGGTTCCATTATCGACCATTAGCCGGTTTCAGCCTTTATACCGAAACAACTCCCAAGCACTGTCTACTTCAATCGTTTAGTTCCTTGTTTCAGCAGCCACGAGATTAAACAGATACTGCTGCTAGGTAGACACTGTATACTCGCGCAGAACTGCTGTCGCGGCTGTTGCTTCTACGCGACAGATCGCGTTTTTGTCTCGGATTAAAAATTTTTCCCAGTAGTTAGAAAGTAAAATAAATGAACAAAAATATTAGGGACTAAAATCGGATTTCACGTATTACTTAAATTTATATAAATATTCAAACCCTTGACATTTTCTTTGTTACATTTTTAAAAATGCTCTTCTCATCATAAAGTAAAGAACAGCTGAAGTTAGAAAATATTAGAACGAAAATCAAGCGTTAAATAATTTCATTTTGCAGACAAGCATGATTAGATTGATTAATTTATGGCCGGTCTGTGGGAACGTTCGCAAACTATTAATTCCTGGAAGCTAACGCAATAGCGTCTTGTTAACTCAGCCAGAGTGAAGGGTATAATTAACGAAATCCGTAGCAATAATTAATATTTTGATCTACTTATACCTACAGACATGAACCGTATAATTCTCATTAAAAATCAGCGTTTCATCTATTCACAACATAATTGGACAAGTAGAAATGCTACGGCAGGTGTTTCTGTTTTGTTTCTTGCAAGAAACCAATTACTTTGTGTTTGAACGGGGAATTAAACCAACCCCTCGCGAGTCAGCGTTTTAAGAATAGAAGCGATAAGATTCACAGGTTCTCAAGGCCGCGCACAAAATGAGGATCCCCTTTACACGCGAAATACACATCTATAGAATCAAATCGTGGTAATGGGTAGATAGTTTTTCCTCTCTGTACAAAAGATTTGTCCGACGATTCTAAATTAATCGACATTGTCGAAGTTCCGAAATTTTAACATCGCCTATCATTCATATTGAATTTTACATAAATAAAAAAAGCATTCGTNGGGTAGATAGTTTTTCCTCTCTGTACAAAAGATTTGTCCGACGATTCTAAATTAATAGACATTGTCGAAGTTCCGAAATTTTAACATCGCCTATCATTCATATTGAATTTTACCGCCGTTCCTTTATCGCCGAAACGTCTAATAAAAACCGTCCTTCCTTTTAGCCGGCTCGGAATGACTAATCGTAAAACTTTGAGAAACTCGTGTTTCGCCGATAGGCCAGGCGACGTGTCGCAAATATCGAACCGTTTCCAATATGTCAGGGGCAATTTTAAACAGTCCGGCCAAGCAAGGGAAGACAAACACAAGCGCGCGACCCGTCGAAAGTTTTCTCATTCATGCTTTTCTTTATCTCTCGACGGCGGGGAAAGAGCGACCGGGACGAAAGTGATAGTTCGCATAATCATGCGCGCTGAGCACGGATCACGAATGCAAGGGAAAACCGTCGCGAAACTGCGGCGTTCTCTGTCATCAAATTTCACCGCTTTTTTAGGCTTCCGACTGTTTGTCCGAAACATGCGGACAGACCGAGCAGAGTACGTATTCACCGAGGAAAGTCTGTGTATAATAGAGCCTCTTCTGAAAAGGTCGGACCGCACACAGATTATGCCAGACTGCCAGACTTCTATTATTTGGTTTTCTTCCCCAGCTGGCTAACAGCTGTGGTTTTACAATAGATAATATAACGAAAGAAAATGAAATATATTTTCTTAGTAAATTGCACTACCTATTATCTTTAAAGGAATTTGAAGTGTTTTTATAAAGAACTTAAACCTACGGTTTAAAATGTTATACATTGAAACTCTAAGCAAAATTTATTCGTTCTCTTTATCAAATTGAAATCATGTCTCTTTCAATAAACTTTTTATATTAAACGAAGAGATCCTCAAATTTGATGAAGCATTTTGTAAGATTAATAAAACTCCTGGAACATAAAACTACGCAAAACGCTAATCGCAATCTTAAAATTAACTCGCAAAATCGCTCTAGGTGTACGCTACGTTGGCTCGTCAAAAAAACGGTTGGCCTCAGGACCCAAAAGGAGAGGGCTTGCATTCAATACCCTGGCATGGTTTTTCTCAAGATCGACACGTGACCTTGTCAAGTGTTTTTGTCCCAGGGAAAGTCAGGCGCCTCGTAATTTCGTAACAAAGGCAATCGGGCCCAGGCGTCTGGCATCTGGGACTCGTCACTCGACGCTCTCGTGGCAATTGGAGCCCGGACAACGCGCTCGGAGATCCCATGCTCTTGAATTTCTTACAATTTTATTAACAACGAGTATGTAGAAAGCGAATGTTGAGAGAAAAATTGCATCAGATCGACTTATGAAAAAAATTGTATGCTCGTCAGCACCGCGTTATCAAAGTTTAGCAAATATTTCCAGGAGCGCAAGGGCCCGTGTATGTACATATACTCTGCGGCAAACCAACCCTATCGATCTTCCTCGGCCACGTTTCTTCGCGTTCGGATCCACCCTTTTGACTCCCCAAGTGCAAAGTGGTTCGCGCAACAAGTACACGCTCTCTAACGATAAATGACACTCGAACCCGAGGTTTCAAGCATTCCAATAAGACTTTTCACGCCAGGCTGGAGAGAATATATATTTTCAACGTTGCTTCCACTTAATATCGGAGTCCCGTGAACAATGTCATTTTTTGATAGCATTCATTTTCCGGATTCACTGCTATCAGAATAAACAATGACCGTGAAAGCCTTAAATCCAATGTCATTTTTTGATTTCAGAATTGTAAGAAAATTCGAAAATTCGAAGTTTAATAGGGGGCGACCGTGTCCATCGATGCAGGCATCGTTGAGAGAAAGCGAGCCTAGACAAAGCATCATAAAAACTGCATTAAAGTCATACTGACGACGGGGTGGTCCTAGAACAGCTAAAACGTTTGGCCTGAGAGGCAGTCTTCGTGTACCAATCTTGACGACAATTTGTAGAATAAACATGAGTTCTTGTTTTCACGTTCATTTAAGCTCCCACTTTTTTTTCTCGGTCAAAACTGATCTTGTACATATATAAACAATTTTACGTATTAATCTTACGGAATTTAAACTGTTAAAATACGAAAATATTATTTTGTAAATAAGTCGAAGCGGGTAACGTACAATGTACGGGGCTGATGAATTCCAGATGCCCAGGGATCTACAATGTAGGCGACGGGGCTCGATAATGAAACGCCTGGGTCACCATGGACAGTAATGGGAGAACCTCACTAGGACGAAGGGTTTCTCGGTCAAGACACTTTTTTTCAGGACAATGAACTGCATCATAAATAAAATCTTTCATTTCCCTTTATTTCAAATTGAGAATGATTTACTGGACTATCTTACAATCCGCAGCTCATTCATTTCTAATCAGTAACATAAATCTTACATATCACCAATTAATTAATTAAACTGTGAGAAAATTGGATATCGAACGACATCATCTGTCAAATAATTTTCATCGAGCGCGTCGAACTTGAATTGTCAATATCGATATTTGATTAAACCTTGCATTAACGAGCTTCACTTTCACTAAGTACGTAGTCATACGACAACATATTTTAAAACAAGGTGAAGCGTTAATCCGATTGTACAGCGTAATAAGGCTTAATTGTGTTCATTAGCCGTACCATGGGGAGACAAGATATCTACAGAGAGTTTGCCAACACTTTGAGCAATTTACACGTTAAGTAGCTGCTCGCTGAGTTTCAATTTAACTCCCGTTGAGATTGTATTAAGTAAAAGCAACCGAGTTACTAAGATATTAACAGCTCCAAGCGAGAAATTGCATCTTAACTAGCCCCTAAAATCCCTGCTATGTCCTTAGGATTTACTTATTTACACCGAGAAAGGTGATCGATCAATCGTAGTTACATATATAACCGGGAAATTGGCTTTTATCTGCCTGTTAAATCTACATTTGCCCGAAAAGCGTAAAACTAGGGGCGAGTGATTAGAACGGGAAGAAAAATGCGGAGGGAGACTCTTGCGTGTCCAGACTGATAGGATTTGTATACTAAATAGGACAGGGATTGTGCCGATAATATCGACTGAGGGGTGAATTTGTATGAGGTACAAACGAGGTTTAATACAGAAGGAGATCGAACTTATCGGACGATTCTTATGCGATCGGTCTGAAATCAGACTGATATTAAATTCTTGATGTTGTTCATATGATCCAGAAATTATGCCACATAATCATGACACCTGCTATTAAAAACTGTACTATTTCAATGTAATTTGATTTCCATTTTGACTTTTGACGAATTTCTAGATCGGCAGTTTAATTGAAGATTTGGTAAAAAAGTACTTATGATAATTGTACGAAGGCTGTTTCGAAAACGTCTTTGTCAGACATTCTGTACGGGATAGTTATTTCGTGAAATTGTCAACGTCAGTAAGAATACCGGATATTGAGTTTCACCGGCTTTTAAGAAACTTGCAGACGCACGCCGGATAGGATAGGAAAAGTTAAATCCAAAAATTCCCTCGTGCACAGTCCATAAAGCTCGGAGACTCGTCAGCCAACATTCCCCATCGATTCGCGGCATCCTCCAATTGCATTCCCGAGGAATAAAATACGTGTACGTCGTACGGAACGACACGTGTATTCGAGATTCGCCGCGATCATCCAAGTCCGAAAATGTTGGCCGAATGAAACAGGGTGGAAGAATGTCGACGACCGAGAGTGGCTATCGACGCGGAAAATCTCCCTTCCTCTGCTCTTCTATATACGATATTAACTGCCAAAGTGGTGCTCACGAGTTCAAAATGCACCGCGGACCGCGGAACACTTGCCAAAGCAAATGTGCTGAAAGAAATCAGCACACGAACCATAAAAATGTTTCACGTTCGAGAAGATTTTTTATTGACCTCAATAAGACTTGAGGAACGCCATCGTTATAAATAACAATATCTGCATATTTATTAGAAGCATGTCTAATTAAATTAAAATTGAAAGGCAACATCTTGAACTCCATAATGTGAAAAATATCGTATTCTATTTTTATTAATTAAACACTTACATTTTCACGAGGAATATCAGCAAAATGTGTCTTGCTGGGTCATTAAAGTGCGGCTGCTTCTATTATATTACGAAACGTCCGACGACCCTCTCAACGCGATAAAAATAGTCTGTTAATAGCGAGCAGGCACAAAGACAAAATTTCGGTAGCTCGTGATATTTAATAAACTACGGATTGGAATGCCCTTTGTTCGCAATCACAATGGTTAAATTGGAATTTGAAAAGGTTGATAATGCGGTACGTGGACGTAGTAATGGAATTTCAGGTTACAGAACCATCGAGTTTCCACGAGATTCTCTGATAAAAATGAAAACCGTTGGACATGATAATTGCAATTACGGAAGCTAAATACGAGGTGATTAAATTTTTTTGCTCTTCATATTTCTCAGTTGAAGCAGTAAAATAAATTTTATACGCAGAATAATACGAAGTCCAACATTCAGTTTATCCAAAAAAAAAGAAAAAATTGATTAATTCTAATGCAAACGGTCCTCGCATTCGTTGATCCGCATACATTTTGATAAGCGTTTCATAGTCACATCCATTTAATGCAACCCATGTGGTAAAAACTATTGTTCGTGACCACGCATTCTAATATTCGCGATGCGAATCTCCGGTTTTCATCGGTCCACATAATTACACGGGAAAGCTCGCGCAATTAACGTATCGCTGCAGAAAAGAGGCATATATAGAGGAACCTCTTTTCCGATCAAAATTATTAATACAGTTTCTTAAAAAATTATTTAATATTCGAGGTGTGTGCAATAACCAGATTAGAATAACTAGGAATTAATTTTTAATTTGTAAGATCCCGATTTCAAGACGTAAGAAGCAGAACTTACAATTTTAATGGCAACTTTGTGGCAACCTTTGGCGTCACTTGGTTCGTTGTTAGCGACACGTGCCACGATTCCATCAGTATAAACTCGTTTTGTGTCGCATCTTGACTTCCTGTAGTGAAGCGACCATAAGTTGCCACGTGTTTCTGTAAAATTGTTTTACTAACGCGGCCTTGAAGAGAATACGGTGTTGGTATCTGTGTATGTACAGCAGTTTGCCTTAAGGAGGTAACTCTCTGCTGCCTTTTAAACGAACTGCGACTTTCAACGTGGAATCTGTCGCGGTGTAATTGAGTACTGTAGTTTATATAGCTTTACATTTCGTAAAGGAGATTCAACAAAAGCATCTTATATTTCATTTGATTAAGACCATCAAAATCCTGCTTAAATACCTTGTGGACTCGTTTAATACCAATCCATTTGTAGACCGCTTTACTCAAAGGACTTCGCGGTACGCGTAGGAAGTCCATTATGGTTCAAGTACACTCTTGTACAAAAACCTTAAATCACGACTAACTCCTACTGATATTTTTTCAAGAACGTTTTTCTTTCGTATTTGCTTATGGAATTTCATTCTCGTCTCTTGAACAACTATAATACTCTCTCAGCTACTTGTCCACGGTTTGACAAGCACAGACTATGGAACGTATATTATGTTGATACGCCCACGGAGATGTTGGACACAATGTTTAAATGGGTCTCCATTTCGTCTTGTTTAATTCAGCTTGATTTACTCTTGAATAACAGAAGCATATCGATTGCTTGAAAAATTCAGAGAAGATGAATTGAAACTAATTACGAGTTAGACGTTATGTAAACGTTTGTAAGAAATGCTATGACGTATTACTAAATGAAATGTCAATTATCTATAGGATATAAGGATGACCAAGACCAAGATTGAACCGAGGAAATTAACAACGAAATGAACGAGGTCGGTTTGTCTTTTTCTCTTTCTATCAGCCGGTACCGAGTACAGTGCTAACTAACCGAGGTAAGAGTATTAACTTTTATAGTACATTAGAGTGAACTGCAAGACTAAGAGGAACTGGCAGGATTACTGCCATTACGTCCACTTTACGGATTTCGTATTCCACATTCAATAATTTCCTTGTAAAACAATGACCACGATTTCGCTATCTTTAGACACTAAAAAGCAGAAGACGTGCATTTCCTGGTTGAATTTATACCTCGTGCACGTTAATACGAAAAAACGTAGTAACCAAATGAAAGACGTGCCGTAGAACGGATTAGATACGCAGTTACCGCGGAATTTTAATTAAATCGACGTGACGTGTGATCAACGATGAAAGGAATTTTCGAGCGCCGCGGTCGAAGCACAATAATCTCTCCCTTCGAATATTATCAGACATTTCAACGAATGTAAATTCCATTTTGTCGCTTAAATAATCCACTTACCGTCCCCCCAAAATTATTTCAACGGTAATCCGTCACACGGAAATTTTTATTGATAATTCTGAATATTGCAATTCGACAAGTCAGTCAAACGAGTGGGAAATTTCCAATATTGAAGATTATTATTTGTACCTTTTATCTCAAAAAGTCTATTTAAATATTATACAAATTAATTAGTTTAGTGTAAAAACGAGTATAAAACGTCCACTGAGGATGAAGCTATTTTAATAACTAGTAATAATTGAACGCAAATAGAAACGACGGAGAGGATTTTAATTTCCGCACATCCCGTGTTATACATTTTTTGCAACCTGATTTCCTTCTCAATTCTCGTTCTTTTTTATAAACCTTTTTATTCCCATAAAATATGTATGTTCGTCGTTAGGAAAAGTTCGGCCCTTAACAATTTACAACTCTCGAGGAAGAAACTTTTAACACAAAAGCACTGCGTCTGATTCCTCGCGATAGAATTCAGAAAATTAACGCGCCCGATCACGAACGAGTTAAAGGGTATGACCTCCGGTAGATAAATTAAAAAAAATTTACGCCTCGCGTGCCCCTCGGTCCTCAATCACGTAACAAATGGCCAGTGGGCATTTTTCTATTTAGAGTTTGCCCTTCGTCGTATTTACTCCGCCTTTAATCAAACAATAGAATTACAAGAAATGGGAAATCGATATTCGAAACAATGAAGCTTAAGAAGCTTGTTATGAAAAGAAGTTAACGGGTTTAATTAGCATATTTTATCAATTATGTGCAGCTACATCTTCTCATCGATCATTGTCGAATTTATACGACCTGATGACCTTTTACGTGACGCTGGTTCTTTACAAATGACCAAAAGTAATCAAATTAGAATGGCAAATTGCCAATAGGAAACGTCAGACTTATTGTCTTGTGAAACAAAACAAACTACACGGTTGTCTGACTTCATTTTTATTCCCATTTATATTCCATTATTGATTCTACTTCTACATCTATTTATTTATTCACTATCAAATTGGAAAAATGTCTACATTAATTAATTTCTTGTACAAATAATCACAACATTTCGAAGCTAGCAGATACGGAAATTACAGATTTTCTCGTTTACGTAACGAATAATTCCATTAAAAAAAATCCACCGATTTAAACACGTGCACGTGGATTTTTGAAATTTCACATTTGAAATTGCATACCCGTGTCCGGTAGGTAGCAAGTGGCACTTGAACAACTTGTATGAACGGTATGTACTCGAAAATAGCCCGACCGTTGCCACGTGCACATAGTTCAATATGTAAACTACAATAATTTCGGGAAGATTAAATTTAAATCCTGTCTCCGGCAGAGGTATGTTGAGATTTTTCATTTCGCCAAGCTTTTTCAAGTTACCGCGCAATATCCGGCTATTAAAATAACTTCCACCCTATCGCTACCGGAGAGAATAAAAAAGAAGAGGATCCTGTTTCATGGCAGAATTGAGGAAGAAACGTTTTACCACAAAAATATGCGGGTAACTGATATTAAACTCCGACCCTCAAAACAAATATCATCGATTCGATCCGTCCTTACGGCATAGACCGATATTAAACATTTCAATACCAGGTATGAAAAATTCGTTTATTTTTTATTGAAATCTCAACAGTAGGAAAAAAAGAAGCAAATATCTTTTTCAATTATTTCTGTTCTATGACAACGCTCGTCGGCGGATTTTTCTGTTTGTTCTCGAATTTATTCCTATCTGATTTTCCAGCTGGCATTGTGTCGAGAATGAAATATCTCAATCTCATTGTGTCCTTTCACGGAGACATTTGACGTTTTCGCTTCTCGCCGTTCGGCGAGTTTTCATCGGGACGAAAAAGAGAATAGTGAAAAAATTGATGCGTCCGCGTTGCTCCGCGAATCTCGGATTCTCGCCTCCCTTAATTCGACCCAGCGATCTGTTCGAAGCGATAGCGACAAATGTTAAAAGCGAAAATAAAATCGTAAAGCGAGTGCGTAGAGTGAGCGTAATCGGATCCGATTCCATTGCAATGCTAATTGAATTCCGAAGCCCGACGCGATGCGGTCGATCCATCCGCGCAAAACGATGGATCGATACTCTAGTTTAATGGGGATACGAATAAAAACAGTGAATTCGTTCGTGTTATTTTTCTAAACTTAGCCACGTAAATTCCAATGCACGGAGATCTAAATAAAAAGCCAATGTCGAAAATTGGATTGGAACGTTCTCCCATCGCTTTTCATCGGGGATATCCTACGCGTTCAAATAAATATCGATAAACTTTCGATTTCTCGTTTTAATTAAAAACTCGGTCCACAAACGATTCCGATGAACTTTCAACAGATATTCGATCAACCTAAGCTAACCATCGGCGATCTACCAACTTTAACCAACTTTCGGACGTCCGATAAAACAGGCGAACTTTAAATTACGAATTACAATGAAGTTCCCCTGGCGTAATCGTTCTCGTTCGGTGTGTCCAACCCCTTTTCGCACCTCATCGGGTATCTGAGCGCTCGTCACGTTAACCGAGCTCGGAGTTTTTATTCCCAGGTTGTAACGAAACGAGGGAAAAGGATATAATGTTACGCGTCGCTCGGATCTTTTAAATTAATTCTCGGCCGTCCACCGGCGATGAATTAGCGAGGCACATCGATCGTTCTCAAGTTTCGATACGTGCCATCTAACTATTATGTATTGCGCGTCACCCATGCTTGTGCCGTGGCGTCGTTAATTGATTTTAATTAATGTCGTTCCTTGGTCAGGAGCGCGTTCTTGGTCACGGTGCATAATTACAAGATTTCCACCGCTCGCCCGTCTCGCCATGTAAATAATCAAATACCGTCGACGAGAAAAAGCTTGATAAATAAAGTAAATTACCAATTAACTCGTGGTCGAAAGTATATCTAATTATTTCGTTGATTAATCAGAAACGTTTCTCGGTTGAGCAATAAAAATGAGCTTTGCGATAAATAATCGATATCCTTGAATTGACTTTTCCATTCAACGGATTCTGAAGGCGGGTTTATAATCCTTGTTAAGGATTTCGTTCTGTTCGTAAGTAGAGAAACGAGTTTAAGCTGAAGGATTAAAGGAAGTGCGTTTCGATCGTCGCCCGCGGCCAATGGGAACTCCGCCCGAGGAAATTAACCGCGGTAACTCCGGTTAACTTCTCTGCCGGCGATCTTTTCATATAAATATTTTCAATCTGACGGTGAAACCGAGCGTGAATTAAAAGTAAAATCAATACGGGGGAAGCATTGCCTTTCGGTATCTGAATCTTTTAATTGGATCAGATCACAATCGAGCAACGATCTTACATTCAGAAATCTGAGAATATAAAAATATCATAGATAGACTCTTCGATTAGCAACTATGGAAACGAGTTGTTAATGAAGTGAGAGATAAAACTCGTAATTGAGCGAGAACTGCTTCTTTGGCGACAAAAATCCTTTTCAATCCACTTCAGAGGGACGTCGTCGACCGCCGGTGTAGAATTTAATTGAAGCTACCAGATACCATCGCCAGGTCCCCAGCTCCCGTTAAAACGACTCCTCGTAGCTCAGCTGCGATTTTACACTGGTGTTCGCGATCCTCTTCAAATATTCAGAGTAACATTATACAGGGAGAGTGACATAACGGCGAAAGGAAATATATCTATAATGAAAGAGAAAAATTCGCAGCCGCCTAAAATATGAGAGTCGACAGCCTTGATGTGTCAGCTACAAAAGGGTGGGCCTTGAAGCATTCACTTAGGGTAGGTGGAGAAAAATGATGTTTCTCGACTTATCGAACGAACGAGGGGACAAGGCGGACGATGGACGAAATCCTGATTTACATCCCCCGAAGGACGCGCGCCTCTGACAGCGTCCGCCTCACGTGTTTTTAATGTTTTAAAAATACATTTCAATTTAACACGAGGAGATTGATTCTAACGGAAAGAAAACTGGAAATATTTTTCTTCGACGCTCCTTCGTTTATAATTTAAACATCCTATCATTTTTTTTCTCTTCTCGGTTAAGTAGATTTGACAAGAGCAGCTCAATAACGTACATAATAGGAAATAATTGGAAAAATGTCGAAACTATCGGAACGACGTTGAGTATCCGCGAACCGTCGTAAGGCGATTTTGTTCTCTGACGTCGAAACACGGAACAGAAACCCGCTCTTGGGAACGCGAAGACTCGAGATATACAGTACACTGGCTGCGGTTAATGAAACAGGTAATAGGCAAGTTTATTATTGATACAACGAGAAGAAGCTTGCGAGACAGAGGGGTTCGAGAGAGAGAGAGAGAGAGAGAGTTTCTGGCCCGAGATTCAACACGAAATTGTTGAATAACGTATCGAGTAATTTAACGTCGACATCGACGTCGATGGAGATTGATACGGCGAAGAAATGGTACTTTTATTCGCGTCGAACTATCGCTTATCGCAAAAAGTAAGAAAGAAATCGATTCGTTAAGCTTTGCTACAAGTTTCCGAACGACGCTCGGCACGTCTGAGCAATAACGAGTTCTCGGAAGGAACTGTCACGTTCCAATTATTAATCAATTTATTTGCAGTTAACGAGAATCGGGTATTTAATGAAATGAAGATTGACAGACGCTCATCGCCGCGTACGAGTTACATCGTTTTGATTCTCTAACAATCGATCTTTCAATTTGCTAATTGCTGACGCCACTTCAAACGGGGAGAGCGGCCGAGCGAAAAACGTGCCAAGTAGAGCGTAAATAGAAATGAGATTTTGACACTTGGACAATTATTATAGGGGAGGGTGAGGTTGCCTAGAACCGAGGCTACTTCCCGGACTGCAAATCACGCCACGAATAACCCACTTTACGATCGCGTTGCGCCGCGCCGCGCCGTATGGATTCGATTCCTCGCCGTTTGGGCCATTTGTCTTTCCCGTTGCCTCGTAAACGTCTTCTTTTTTTTTTTTTTTTTTCGATTAAGCTGCCCGTTCCGCCTGTTTGAAACGCTCGAGTATCCAAATAAACCGAATAATGCGTTTCGTCGTGAGTACGATCGTCTGCTACAAAACATCTATGGAGATTAAAAAAATCTTCGTTTAAACTAAAAAGGAAAACGGATTATGGTTATAAAAATTGTGAAACATGGCGTAAAAAATGTAAATTCAGTGGGTGAAAAATACATATTCATGCACTTCGTTCGGTGACTATGAAACCGATCAGAAATTGATGACGTGTGTGTATAGTCGACCGTAAATCTCCGTAAATTGTGATAACAACGTGATGTATGCAAAATATTCCGCGCTTATAGCGTCGGAGGCGCAATGCGCAGTATAGAAACAATAAAATATAGACTGTTTTTTTCCAGGAGAAACTATTGAAAGTAATAAAAATGTTTTTAAATTGTGCTTTTCAATCAGCAATAAAACTGCAGAGATACTTGGAACGGATTTCAGAAAGAATGCAAACATTTACGATTGTTACTCATCATTCGTGGAACCACCTCCGGTGGAATCGCGCAAATACGATTAGACTAGGTATATACGTATCCATATAACCAGAACGCTTTTCGGTCCATTAAGAACGACGGTATAGCACGTGCCGCGCGAGAGGGAGAAACAGGAGACAGTTACCGAACTCTAACGATAATAGTTTTGGTGTACTAAGATCTCGTCTTGCGCGGACACCCTATTTTCCGCTTCTACGAAACTGTTGCTAAAAGTTTTAAAGAACAGTTACTTCGCGTCTTGCGACAGAGAATAATGTTTTAAATATTGCAAACAGTCAATAGACTTATGGTAACATGAAAGAGAACACGAAATTAGTTACCGAAACTGATCTGTATTGCGGGAAGACACCGTGTGAGCCAAGATCATCAGGATAGTTGGAGTGTTAAGGAGTAGGATCGCACTTACCGCAACTGCGAAACAGTTTCGCGAATGTCGAATCCTCGGGTGCGCCGCATCGCGCCGAGTTCGGGGCAAATTCCTAAAGACGTTGCACCGGCGAAACTCGGTGGTACACCAGACACCGGAATGCTTCTAATAGACCAGGACAAATTGATTTCTAATGTCGTAAAACATTTCCACGGCGAACGGTTAACGGAAATGTGCTCGATCCTTTCTTACTCAGTCATTTTTATAGTTCAAATAATAAAAATAATTCTTCGTTTAAATCTGAGGCAGGAGAATCATTAGGAAACTGTTATAATTTTTAAAACAGAGAAACGGTTGTTTATTTCATGTAAAAAAAAATCCGATGGAATATGAAAACAAGGCTTTTAAAGCTGAACGGCGGCACGTCGCGGTGAATAAAATTGCCGATCAAATCATTCTAAGTAAATGAAAAGGATGTCGCTCGACTGTTTTCTTCGTTTAAATCTGAAGCGGGAGAATAATTAGAAAACTGTTATAATTCTTAAAACAGAGAAAGGGTTGTTTATGTCTTGTAAAAAAATCCGATGGAACATGAAAACACGGCTTTTAAAGCTAAGCGGCGGCACGTCTCGGTGAATAAAATTGCCGATCAAATCATTCTAAGTAAATGAAAAGGATGTCGCTCGACTGGGGTTGGTAGAGAAAAATGGGCTCAAGGTTAGAACAGTTCAACCGAAGACACGACGTTTACGAGCCCGCTTGCGGCAGGCCGTGTTCGCGTATCGATCGCGGTGTACCGATCGACATGCGATAGCGAGGCGAATCGAGCGGTGGTGAGGTTCTCCTGTCACGGTGAAAGTAACCTCAGCTTTTCACGACAAATCACGTTCCCTTCTCCCTTCCTGTTACCCTTCGGTACGCTCTCACACGTTTTACGGTCTGTCCTACAAGATGCGGTACACGTCAAGTTATCAGTTTACAACAAACCACGTCTGAAAAATTTTTAAAAGTGAATGCAATCTTCCCGTAGTCAATCAATTTATAAATTATCCTACGGGATATTTTCCTTAAAAATGTGCATATTTTTTAACTTGCTTTTGCATAAAGGGACGAGGCCATGAAATAAATCTGTATCTCATTAAATATCGACTCAGATATATCGTAGGACGGACTGTACAGATTTTCTTCTTTGCCCATTATCGTAATATCGATTGAGATATGATGGATCAGGCTCCCTTCACGAGACGTCCGTGTACATCGTAAGCGATTTTCCCCCTAAATTCCAGATCTTCTCCCTTTTCGCGCTTCGCCGATCACGACTTCTTTGAACTTCGCCTTTTGAAAACTTGGGAACAAGAAGACTTCCAGGATGCGCTGGTCATCCTCCTGTCCAATTATAAGCTCGATCGGAAGAAATTTAGCAAACAGATTCTTACGACGAATCACAGGTTCGCTTCAGCTTATATTATACTATATATTTCATCAAATACATATATTTCATCGGATTACATCTTTCTTTATCCGATGAACTTCTCGTCTGGGTATTATGAAAATTCACTCGGTACTCGATTCCATATACTCCGAGTAACAGTTTACGAAAATGGCTTTCGGGATATGAAGACAGTATAACGCAGTAACAGATGTGCCGCACGTGCGGGAGAGGATCAGCCGAAGGATCCTACTTAGCTAGATAGGGTTCTTGTTACATTGCACAACTCAACCCGACAATCTACCTGGAGCCCGCCCGTAGAAACACGTGTTGATTGTGAACCGTCCGGGCCGTTAGGGTACAGACAGATTTATTGAGTTTTATGACCATCTTCACTTTACGATGTTTTTAAGTACAGATACCCAAAAAACATTTCGAAACGGGTACCAATACCTTCGACCCTGCTTTTTAGGGTTAACTGCAACAAGTCTGTTTCCCTAAAGCAGTTAAAAAATTGACGTCGGCGCCATATAAATCATTTACGAAGGCTAGATTTACAACCCGTCAGTCATGTTGCGGCGTGTCCGCTAAACAAACAGCCGTAAAAAATGTGCAGCGGACGGTGCTAATAAAACACTCAAACCCAGGGGACGCTGGTATTTTATGGGTTTATAGACGAAATCTTTTTACAAACATTCTCATTAATGTTAATGAAGGTACGGAGTTCTGGTCATAAACCACCGGACGCTAATTGCCTCAGGTAAACTATTCGCGTCCTCTGACCCCCAAAATTGCCGTAGAGTTTACGCGACAGTGAAATTTCAATTTAGATACGAACTGAAATACAGATTATTAAATTCATCTCAGATATAGTAACGAAATTCAACGAGACCGACGAAATTCTTTTTATTAAGGAGGATCGTCTGGTACATAACAAGTCAAATGCAAGTTATAGAAAAGGAGAGCTTGCTTGTTTAGCGTTCATGTTAATAACGGAGGTTATTTACTGCTGAAAAATGCATATTTCGTTTGTTGTGTTTATATATTTCTCGATTCATAGTCACCCAATCTACCTAAATTTGCAATTAAAATATTCGTTAAATGTTTCCCTTTAATATGACATAAGTTTCATTCAAAACTGTCCGTCAATACCTAATAAATTAGCGATAGAAGTCTAGGAAATTACTCTTTTTCATATGATTACATGTAAAATTGTGAAAAATATTTCCCAGTAAACAAGAAATGTTAGATCAACCTTGTAAAATATTGATTTTATGTAAATTATATAAACGTTGCAACATAATTTAAGTTATGTTAATAAATTTATCATAAATTTAATAATTAAGTTAATAAATTTATCATAAATTTAATTTAAAATATTACTTAATAATATTACTTCATAATAAAGTTGCACGCAACATTAAAAACTACATACTTTATAATATTATCATGTTACTGAAAAACGTTATAGTAACCTTGTGGCAATGATTTCTTGCTTATTGGGTTATATTAATATCTCATCATTAAGGTATCCAAATGACTTAAAAATTTTTTTTAAAGTATCCTGGTATACTGTTATAGACTATCAAATTTTTTTTTGGAGATCTATCTGTTAATTCCTTAACCGGATGAACCTCCTTAAATGTTACCGTGCATCGTAGAAAGATTCCCAATCGTTAAAAAGGTAAAATCGATAAAATTACCGGGGGGCGAAGTCACGAAATTGTATTTGGGATTATGCCGGAGGGCAAAGGGTGGGCGGGCAGCGAAAATTCCTGAAATAGGATGAGCATACAGGGGGATGTAACGATTTTCGATATCTCATAGCGATTAAGTGACTCGTAATCGGACGTAGCCCGTGTAACTTATTACTGTGCCGCAGCGGCGGCGGATAGCGAGGGCGAGGGCGAGGCCGTGGCCGATGAGAATGCAACCACCAGCCAGAGCAACGGTGATAACGAGCGGCTGGGAACGGACGTAAGCAGCCGAGCTGAAGAGCCGCTAGGTACATAAATCAATCAGTGCATTCGCAACAGATGACTTCTTTTGCATTTGTTGTCTGAGCACGGGGGGAACACCTTTCTTCCGACGTAAAAAAGAAATATTGCTGGTGACGCGTATGAACGAAGGTAAACGAGAAACACATATTGAAACCCACTTTTTGTTTCAATGACCACTTGTTGCTTTTCTCCGGGCAAGCTTTTATCGCACAAAAAAATGGGACGTATAATTTATTGTACGATGCACAATCTTCAAACTGTACCAATTATTCATAGTAACTGTAATCTTTATGTATGTTCTTGTAATACGAATGTTCCCTTCCGAATGAAAAGTTACCGTTGTCAAGTTAAAACGTTTGCACGATAAAACACGTATTCGTGGTAGAAAATGTCTGTACCCCGTCGACTTCCTCGGTGACGAGTTTCGTTTTTGATACGCGAGAAAAAGGAAAACAAAAAGCTGTTCCTATTTTTCCGCGTCACCGGCGCTTTTAACGCAATAGAAATCAAGAGCTGGCAAATTAGTGAGATCACCGTAACCCCGTTGCAGAGGGAGACACGGGAGGAAGCGTCGTGGATAAAAAGAACGAGGAAGAACTAGAAGAACATGATAGCGTTCGTCGAAAGAAGGCGGTCTCGTTTGGCCAGCTTCCAACCTCAGGTCGTTGCTATAATTCCGATCGAGCTCGGGAATGTTTTCCTATAAAATATCGGTCGTAAGATTCGGAACGAAAACAACTTTCCTCAATATTGTTGTGTTTAGAAGAGATACAGAAACGCTTCTTAAAATAACATGATTACTTTTCACAAACTATTCCTTACTCAATACGCAAATGTGTCGCATATACCAGGAGAAAGAGACGAGACGCGAGAAGAAGAGGAGAAATCAGAGTCTGTATCAGAAGGAAAAACCGATAAAGATGAGGAAAGTTCATCGAACGAGCAAGGAGGAAGCAAGTCGGGGACAGATATTGTCTCACAGAGGAGGTCAAAGAAAATTTCGTTCCAGGAATCAGTATCAATAACTACAGCAGGTTCAACGAATACAAAACACTTTGTGCCGGCAATAAAAATTCCATTTTACGAGCAAGACTAGGAAATGCGAATAATATTCAGACAGTTGTTTCACGTTATCTTATCGTAGGCGGAAGCGAGGAGGATGGACTGAAGAGCGACGACGTGCAGTACGACGAAGACACGAGTTTAATAAATTTGAAGGATATTGTATACCGTATCTGCGTTCACTTCGTCGCTTACGGAGCTTGTGTTCTCATCGTTTCCGTGACTATAATGACTGGATACTTTCTGAACGTCAGCCAGTGAATAATTTACAAACTAAGTACATACTCCAGTATCACTTTGATAATCATGAAGATAATCCCATTAGAATCTCGGTGTAAAGGAAATGATTCTATTTTCCAGGTTCCTTTTTCACGCCAGTGGCCGCAATTAGTTAGAAAAATAATTTTGTCAGTATCGTATAAAATATGTTATAACTATATGTATATGTAAATAAATATTTCAATACAAAGTTCTGGTTTTAAATCAGTTAATGTCTGACTAAAGCCACACTCGGCTACTGAATACCGAGCTAAGACACTCGGATAGACATTCTCGTTCGCGTTAATTTTCAATCTTCAAACAACCATAAGCGGCCCACGCGACAGCTGCTATTGATTCGAATGCCGAATCGCAACTGGACAACAACTTGACGTATCGATTTCATCGCGTGTTCCAGTTTTGAACCTGTCCGTCTCGGTCGGTCCCTCAGGCGCGCGCCAGGTAGCTCAGTCTTTGGCTTTGAGCGTATCTTACTCTAAGGAAAATAGCCAATTAGCCAAGCGGATTAGGATTAGAATTGTCTCGGGGAACCGATCCTACCTGGTCGAAGCGAGAGCGCGTTCTCCTCGCGGATTCTCCAAACCGACCTTGGCACGCTTGCCACGGTCTATGTGGCAGCCCTTGTCGACGAACGGGTGACGCTGTTATTGGCAGCGCGGCGAAACTTCGTTTCGCGGACAAGGGTGTATCGAGAATCTTCGAGCTACTTTGCTTTATCACGAAGTCGTTTACGAGAAGGTAACAAGGGATGAGCGCGCTAGATTGGAATATAAGTAGTTCGCTTGAAAGCGCAAGTTGTTTCGCGATACATGGGGACTCTATGCTTCGGGGAGATTTTACGTCGGAAAGTCGACTTCCTTTGCTGATTATATACTGAGGCAGGGTGTTGGCCGTCGAGATTTTATTATCCACGAGAATATTCTCATTTAATTATGAGGCAAAGAGTCCATTCTCGAAGTAATTTAAAAGACGAAATGAAAGATGAAATGAATGATATTTCTTATTTGAGACGTCATCTGTCCGGCGGAACAGTCGGCCGAATGAATTATACTCCTTTATTTACTTGATACGATTATCGGTTCTTAAATTCTCCGCCGTCTTTGAAGGAGCTCAATATCACGGGCAAGAAGCGATGCGATATAGGAGAAAATAAAGTAGCTACGGTCGTCTATGAAAGATACAATAAGTAGCCGGGGTGCTTTGTGACCATATGAACTCGCGATTCTCGTATTTGGATTTATATAAAATCGGACGGAATAAAGGCGGATAGGAACCGAGAGAAAATTGCGATCCCGACTGGAGGGAGGATGATACGATAAACGTCAACGTAAGTTCCGAAGTCGGTGTAAACAATTAAACGTCTTCATTTAGAAAGTTTCGCCGCACAGAAACCGTACCAACCATTTCAAAGTTTCATTATTTTCAGCATTCGAATATTATAAACTTTACTGTCACTTTAATGAACAGAATTATTGTCCAGGACTTATCAGAAATTTCCGGTGATAAATTATTTCACAAACTTCCCCGGTACAAACTTAATTAAATCTTTCATCCGGCGGTTCTCCGGCCTAAAAATTCACGAACTAAATTCAGCGTAACGGTGGGTACAGGACGCGGAAAAGTTTCTTTTGAAGCTGAATATTGTATCAGCTAATCTTCGGATGAAACGAAATTAGAAAAGGTGCACGCCGCGAGTCGGCCACTAAAATAATAACTTCATAATTCACCTCGATTCCTCCGTCTAAGGTTGTTGATTTTATGATTAAATTCCTGACGTGGAAATCGATTAGACGAAATCGCCTAAGACGCCGGAGGCAGAACTGGTCTCGCTTATAACAAGCAGTGATCTGTAAATTCCACGTGGAACATGGTATTACCCTCTAACAACGAAAGAGGAACGATTTTCCGAGTAATGCTCAATTGTAAATCATAAAAATACGACGCATGTAAACCGCGCGCATTTATAGGATCCCGTCGACATTTTCTTTGTAAACAGGCGATTCACCCGGTTGTCGGGGCATATAAATCTCTAGCGTAGTACTCGATCCGGTGTTTGCGGCGTCGAGGGGTGGCAACGACGCGACGCAACGCAACGTGACGTGTCCGCGAATCCGGTTCCAAATATTTGCCGAGCCGAGCTATCGCATTAGCGATCGTAGAAACAGACGAAGAGGATCGAGAGATCAGCGATCATTAAACGCGTTCCGTGTGCGAACCTTTTAAAGTGGTGGCCGCGAGTCCTTGACACGTTTCCCGATCTTCTAATTGTATACTTTGAGGGAACCTCGATATTTAATGTCCGTCTTCATGCGAGCAAATAAGTCCCTGAGTCTCGTTTAGCGAAACAATAACTGGCCACGGCACGGGCTTTCTTGTTGTGGCGGAAACTTGTCCTCGATTTTTATGGACGCATCGTTGCACCCCGTCGTCGCGTGGAAACAAACGAAACGCGAGTCTCCTCGAATTTGCTTCACGTCAAACTGACCAGGATCACGAATACGAATATTGGAAGCCGCAGGGAATAACGAGTGGTTACGGAGAAATTCGAGATTTTTAAGACGTCATTCATAAAACGTAGGAAAAATGTATACATAATTTAACGATTTTCCTAAGGAGTCTGAAAAATGGAGTGTAATCGTCCATGGAATAAAGGTAATAAGTATCAATTTACTTGGTCGGTCTATTACTTCCGCCAACTGTACCCGCACTTTCGCTCACCGGGAAAATTGAGTGCACATCCTGTTACAGGTACTTGTTGCCTCTTAGGGATAACCGTTAACCCCAGTGTCAATGCTGATTGATAGATCGATGAGGCCGGCGGAGGCGAAAGGAGGGTTAAAAGAAAGAGGATTGATTTATGGTTACGACTTTATCGTAGTTCAGGTTTGAGCTAGTGCGAAGCACACGCGTGCGAGCAAACCGGGTTACACAATGCCAGTAGATAGGCGATCGAGAATGGATATTGATTTGCGCGGGAGAGGTCGAGTGATATTTGGATGAGCTATTAATGAATCATTGGTGTGAATTGGTAAACTGCAATCAACGTGTAACAGCTTTCGGAATTTCCTCGTCGAAGGGCGACGGTAGGTTTTACTCGATTCCGAAAAACTCCTGCGTCAAATATTCTATGCTCTAATTACAATTGGATGGCAGTATTAAAAAAATTGAAGGATACTCGTAAAGAAATGATCGTAGAACTTATCACGTAAATGTACAAGACAATTCGATATCGGACAAATAGATCGAAAGTTTTCAATCATCTAATTGCATAACTTAATCAGCCCAAATACGGGATTCAACCATTATTCATGATTCTTGAATCACGAGGTGTTCATCAAGACAGAAGAAAATAGAGGAAACGTGTATCGGTGGCCGGGAGTAACAAGAACGTGGTGAATCTCTTCGGAGCGAATCTGGCGCGACTACCGGTCTCAGCAGACAACGTCCCTTATCGGGTATAAGGTGCCCGAGTGTCTGGCCAAGTAGTTTGTTCTGTATCCGAGCCAACTCCGTACCCAGCCACTCTTTTCCTCTCTCCACTTCGATCAACACGCGTTATTTCATCGAGAAACTGGCTTTAGGCTCCACGTGTAGCTACGCTGCACGTGTAGGTTAATCGGGAATTCAATGGACTAAGCAGAAATGATAAAACGCATGAATCCTAAACGAGTGGAAACGAAATTCTTAACATTGACGAAATGAAGATAAAATTCTATCGCGGTTCGTCGGTTGTTAAAATTCATAACATTATACGCAATACAGAATTTAATTCTCTTTAAAGAATGAGCAGATATCGAGTTACGCCCCGCGGATACGCATCGCTGTAGCTCATTTACGATCACGTCCCACCCCTCGAGACGTGGTAAACAGACTGGCACAGCTGGTTTGTTAGCCCGTTCGGTGGAGACAAGCGGCGTTGAGGTTTAATGAGTCGAAAGGCTTGCTTCAACGGGCTCTTGGTTTTCCTCGCTTTGTTTAACCGGCTTCCTCGACTCGAGAGGGTGATTCTTGCCAGGCTATACGCGACGCGAATAACTCATCCCCAAAATCCCCGGCGTGAAAAATTAGAACGCGCGTAGACAGCACTTAAAGGTAAAAAGAATGTTAATTTGTTTTTATTCATTCTCATTCGACGGACGAACCGTGTTAATGACTCAAGATTACGCAACGTGAATAATCGATCTCTCGGCGGCCGGTGTCGTGGATTTATACGTACAGAAGTTTGAAAGGGGGCAAAAAAAAGTTTCACGCTCGTTGAATGAAATTTGAAGAGTTTTCAGAGCCCTCCTCTTTTTTTAATGGAGTATGAAATTGGCTATTGAGGAAAGTCGGATGGTGGGAAAATGAAGGTATTGAGAGCAGTTAAATCCAACAAGCCGGGAGGATGAACATAAAGCTCCTTTCCCGGGTGGCAAGCTTTAAAGGGCGAGAATTATGATAATGATTTGACACAAGGGATTATTGTTCACCGTGCATTGTCGGGATCCGTCTGATAAACGTGACACAAAGTGGTTTGACAATGTCGCAGAAAGGGAATTATGCGGGTAAACGGTACAACTAGGAGTGTACAATTTAATTACGATCCTTATCAGCCTCTGATATGAAAATCGGATTACGTGCGAGACGGGAACAACTGAAGATCTGTTAACGCAAAACCGACTCACACGTCTAAAATATTCTGAACTACGACAGGATCTGTAAATGTATGTAAAAATATATGTATAAAGACATCTTGCATTATTAAAAATCTTGCATTTCTCAGCTCGTAAGAATCTCTGATTTAAACTTCAGATTGATTGTTCCTACTTTAAACTACAGATCATAACACGAACAAACCGAAGAAGTGTGAATTATTCATCGGCCGTGGTTCGATATTCGTTCTCCAGGCGATAGCAAGAGCATATTAACAATAGTGCAGCATTTCTTACCGCGAAAGAGGGAATCAGCGACATCGACGACACGAGCAACGACGTTCGGTCTACTCGTTACTGTATTTTTTATCATGATACTGCGTCACGCATTGCTTGATTTCCCTGTCCAATGCATTTCCCTCGCAACGAGTTGCGAACAGAGGCAAACACGAATTTCCGTCGCGTCGTTCAGTGATAGAACAAACTTTTAACGCTGCAAGTCGCTATCAGAAATGCAAACACGACCCAGCGTTTTTTATGTTTATTCTTATTTTCCGTTTTACTGTTTTTCGTTGAATATCAACGCGCGCCGATGAATAAATATAAACGAGCGACGCGGAAACGTACAGAGTGTTTCAAAAACGAGAAACGAAAGGGTTCGTTTTCGGTTGTAGCTTTTATTCCCAGAGCAAACACTTTGTTCGGAGGTCCGTCAGCGATTGTATATAAGTGCGAGCAGTTAATTCGCTCCAATTCTCGCGTTTCAATGCAAGCTTGATACCGAAGGGAAGATTGGATTTGCTGCCCCTGCGAATGTACAATTTCGACGAATGCAATATTGATTATTTCTATCAGTTTCCGTTTCTCGTTCGACGCCGCACGCTCTCTTTCCAGTCGCCTCGCAGTAGGAACAACGGGAACGCGGCGTTTAATGATCTCCAGCGTTCGATACGTACAACAACCACACCGTAAACTGCGCGCACCATTCTTAATGCTATCGGCTGGAAACTTCGGAATGGTAACTCATTTCAAGAGAATCGCCGGCTCCGTGGAAAGGAACTACAATCATTATTGCCTCGCGTGGAATTTTCATGCTCGGTTATTAGCAATTGCGTGAACGAAGCCTCCCGAACTTCAAATAGAAACATAAATAGGAGTTGTTACTCCCACGAGAATGGTTGTAATCAACCTATGAACGGATGCCGCATAGAGGAGGTGTAGCTATGGCTGGACGGTAATTCACCTTTGGATTCAATAAACTAAACTGGCGAGGTATTGAAATTCTGACGCGTAACTACACCCAATCTTCCTAAACGAACCAAACTACAATCACATTCCACGGATTTCTGTCTAACATCCCATTCCCCATTTCCTCCCAGCTTCTTCCTATTCGCTTCCTGCTACACACACACGTAGTCCACTATATTATATCCCGATCATTTAACAGAGTGGCACTGCCAGAGTGTACGTGAATATCGGTGGATAAAAAAAGAAGCTCACGTCAATTGAGCGTGAGTAGGCGAGTCCGAATGATCGGTTCCATAATATCCTCTCGATAGACAAGGAAAATAGACAATGGGCCAGCATTGATTCACGCACTTAACTGTATCAGACCTGAGGCTTTTGTAACACGACCAACAACGGGACTCTGATGATGTCACAGCTAATTCTGTACAAACATTCTCGTGGCTAGTTGGAATTCCGCGCGGGACTTAATTCGCGTCGAACGCAGGGACACGTCGATTAATTGGATTCGTGCGAGTCACGGTGGATCTACATTTACAAAGATGGATGGCGAGGAGGACTCGGTGGACCGTGAGAAATTGAAATGCGAAACAGGCGATTCGCGGGCATGGATTCGTCGACGGCGACGACGGCGTCCCGGTCCCCGGCGGCACGTAGATAAGGAAATGAGATGCGGAGAAGCTGGAAAACGGAAGAGGAGGAGGCGAGAACGTCTTTACATCGGCGCTCGCTCGCTAAAGGTTGTAGACCTTGCCTGTGTGTATTATTAACGCCGGTGTACATACATCGATTTTGTCTGGCCGCCTTCGTAAACTCATTTCCATCGCCGCTAGCGACTTTCCTCGCCTTTCCTGTCCGTCGCAGCGACCGGTGAACGTGGAATCGGTGCCGGACTGGCCATCGAACTGACGACTTTCACGCGTGCACGCGGAGGTGGCGAGTTTATTTGCACGCGGGAACCTTTGTGGAGGATTAGCCGCATTGTACCACGCGTAAGAGGGACGGTGGGTATAGATGACGACGTGAAAAACCGCGGCGAGATGTAAGGTCGGGAATGTTTGCGTTTATCTTAGCAATAATTGGCCCGGGGATGTTTGACCGTGCGAAAGGTGTGTGTAGAAAACCCGTGTGAAAACATACAGTATATCCATAAAACGCGTGAGGGATGAACCGATTTCTAAATCTATTTACTTAGAGACTAAAAATAAGAATTTGTTAAATATATATTTCGAATTGCTGAGGTAAAAGAGAAAACAGAAATGTTGTTCGTATTAGATTTTATGGAATTGGCATCGCACGGGATGCAGTATACCTAAACGTAAAAAAAGAACTGCTCGTTTGTTGAATTTACAGGTGTACAAATAATGCGAGCGATTTGCAGCTATAGAAGTGAACATGACTATAAAATATTAGTGTTACTGTCGCGGTAATAAAAAAAATTAATGTAAGAAATATCTGTAATCAAGATACGTCTAGCAAATTGTGAAACGACGTTATCTTGATTATTCGTAAGATCGATAGTAGATACCATTAGCAGATGCAAGAGATAATGAGGGAGATACTTAACACTAACAAGTATATATAAAAAAAAAAACGTGGAATGCAAACGGCAATTAAATATAAACACAACGCAAACAAAATTACTGCAAATCGAATGACAAAGCTCTGAAATGGAAGTAATTGTTCCCTTCCTGTTTCACTTTTCCCCGAAAAGAAGCGCGGCGATGTTGAAACAGGATTATAAACTCCGCTGATGAAATAGGAATTAGGAAGATTAACCTAGATGTTAGTAATGAGAGTAATACGGGGAACACGGCAAGTGGCAATAATATTTCGAATCGATTTCCCTTGTTGGAGACAATCGTCGGCAACAATTTTCAGAAGCTTTTAATAAATCCACTATAATTGCTTCGCCCAGGAAAAAATAATTTATTCCTTCTAAAGGCTGCATTATCAATATCAGTCGATCGCATTTAATTGATGAAAAGGCGACCGCGTGAAAGGAACGGCATTATCATTTTATTACACTGTGGAAATAGGATTCGCGTTCATCGGTGCGCGTCGATCCGTTTCGTCACAGCGTAGCGCGTCCGAAAATAAAAAAAAGTAAATCCCAAAGAAGATCACGCGGTTGAACTGAAAACTGTTTCCGCGAGGCTATCGTTTTCACGATAAACGAAGATTATGTCTATACTGAAAATACATCGTCCGGAACAGCCGAATTGTTATTCGATGTTCCCACGGCAAATCACATAAGGATGGATAAGTCCACCGGGAACGTCCGTTCCATCTACAAATGGAATATATAACGCGCAGAAGAACACTACAAAGGCGCAAACATTCCGGTTGTAAATTGAATAACGTATTATCAGAAGGGAAGAATCGTGTGTACGGAAAATGGAGCACGGGTCAGAAAGTATGAATTCCCGCAAGGGAAAAAGAAGGCGAACTCACCTAAAAGCGGTCCCATAACAACGTAGTGTTACAATCGCAATCAGCTACTGCGAGCCACCGTAATTGTTTCGAACATACTGCCAACAGGTGCACCAAAAGCCGCGGCTAATCTCCACGCTCACCATGATAATAATTCATTCGCGCGAAGAAGCGTGTGTCAACGCGTCGCGTCGGAAGTTGGTCGCGCGATCGTTGAATAATTCCACCCTCGCGGCGGCGGAAGTTCCGCGGAAAAAACAGGTGACGGCGGCGCGGCGCTCCTCCTTTTTGCGGTTTCTCAAAATCGCACGCGGGGAGCGCGAGCGACGACGGACGAGGGTCGTCGCCGTTTGGCCGGGAACAGGCGACCACCCCGCGGTATATCTTCCCTTTGATGCCACGTGCTGAATTCAACGGGTGCCGGGGAAACACAGACGGAGAGGACGGCGACGAGGGCGGAGAGCGACAGAGAGGAAGCGACAGAGCGAGCACGACGACGTCGGCGCGAGGCATCGCGTCGCGACGCTTGCAACCGACGCGCGCACCAAGTGTCCGCCGTCCGTGGAAAACCGTACCCTCGATCCGTACGTTCGATCGGAGACCGCGGAGATCCGAGATTCATTAACGATGGAAGGGTCTCTCCTTAATACATTTGTAGTTACTGCCTCAGAGTGGTTTTATAGTTATTGACTAGAAAATTGAGAGTACTCCAATTAACGGCATTGAAACGCTGAAGAAATAAACGTGAAAATAGAATCGCAGTCTTCGCGAAATTGATATTAACAAAATAGATGTAAAAAATTACAAGAGAAAAATGGTACAGAATTTTTATGAGAACTTTAGAAGTGCGAATAATCTCCCTTCATTTCGATAGTTGTTATACTTATGAATAGATTCATAATAATTATTTATAAAGTTAATTCTAAGAGTTACTCTACGACGAATCTTGTTCGAGGGATTAAGAAGTTGAAACGTCTCACTCTCGTTCAGTTAACGCGAGATATCTGAATTCGTTTGAATCAATTTTTTACTTGCCAGCAAATGTCCTCCGGCATGGGAGTGACCTATATACATTATTCTGCGATTCGATTCCCAGAGCTTACTGAAAATTTATGAAATTGTTTTTTATCGTTTATCTAACCGAAGAGAAAAGCTTCCCTTTACATTATGCATGGTTGCTCGAAAACATGTTTGCAGCAAGGTTCGCGGCGAACTTTGTCACGCATTCCAAATAAACCTTCCCTTGTTTGTTGCACCCTAAATAAGCAAGTAATCCGTGTACCCTAGACCTACAGTGTTTAATGAGATCTGAGAACACTGTTGACTTTATATTAACATTCTTCGCTGTAACGAGACGACAAACGAGAATGCGTCGCATAGTTCCGTTCCCATTTCTCTTCCAGAATCTTTAAAAATTACATACTTTCTGTATAGTTTCAAGCATACACGTTCCTCGGCAGGGAACAATCGCACCGCGTCGCCTCGGACACGATAAAACGTTTAATCAGACTCAAAACTAAACTGTGTTTGACGGATCCCATACGGTAAGATCGAACAAGGATTCATCAATTCATTCAACAAATTGAATTGCCAATCTGATAGGAGAGAAGAGCACGAGCGCTGCCGGTCCGAGTAATTCGAGCAATAGTTTCGACGTACAATAGCCTCGATATCTGGCCACTACAATAGAAGTTTTAAATGTTTCGAGTCCATTACTGCCGGTAACTCGATCACGGCGCAAACTTCGTCCGCGTCCCATTAACTAATTGTTTTTGCAACGTTATGGTTTCCCGACGGGGAAGTTATGGAAATGAGCGTGCATCAAATATCCGCGCAATTCGATTTCCTATGTCTTTGGGATACCGCCCCTACCCAGTGCTCCGCGCCACTGCCGCAAAAGAAACGAAGGAGCTTCTGAATTTCCGATTCTGCGGATCACGAACGCCGAGAGCATATTCGTGATTTGCGATCTGTGAGTTGAACGGATTACCTACATCCTGAATGCGCTTCCTGTGGAAATTCATGGACCAACGAGACACGGCGAACAAATTGAAATCCGGTCGTTCGACTGTGAACAGGAAACGGAGGATAGTGACTAACATCGCGGAAGGACGACGAGAACAAAAATATCTGACTAGTTATTTCCAATTAAAATATCCGATTAAAATATTTCTTCTTTTGTACCGGTTTTTAAATGCAGGAGAGTGAAATCTATAAATGACAATAGAGGTAAAGGTAATACCGCATGCGTTACGGTTTCTTTGCAGGCATAAGTACGTGAAGCACGTATTCGGTCGTTCACCGATCTGTTATTGATTTTCTAGAGTACATTTATTCTATTCTTGATATCGAAACTACTGTCAAACCGGAGCGTCTCTGAACCGTTTAGAAATCCACCGCAGCTGTAAAACGCCACGAAATCTGACCCCTTTGACAGTTCTCTCGTTAAGATTGCCTCGGCATAAAAATCCCATAAATAAGGAGAAAACAGAAGCTTGACCTTAAATGACCGATCGTTTTACGATTTTATTTTCTCGACTGGCACAGAGGAGATGATTCACAGACGTAATCAAAAGTGTGCCAATTTTAATAATACAATCAAGTCGAATAAATAAATAATCAGTAAAAAAGAACGAATCTGCGGAACGAAACGAAGAGGCAATAAATTTCTTCGGCCGTAAAAGACGTACAGAAGGCATTGAAAATAACTGAAATTCGAACATGCTTCGATACGAGTATAACGCGTATTGGAAATTGTAAAAAGAAATTCGGCATCGCGCAATTCGTACACATAGACGAATGTTACATATTGTTCAATTAATAATTCAAGAGGTAGCATGTGCATGGAATATACATAATTAATCAAACCACTAACCTGACTGAAATAAATTATGCTACCCAACGAAACAGTTATTCCATTATTAATAATTTTAAGCATAACCAGCGTTTAATGAGAACATCGGATCATTTTTCATTCCCGGTTGGATTTTCATACATTGTCAGACACCAATGAAATACTAACATAGAGATTGCTATAAGTAGTACCTACCTGCATGTACCTCCTGGCTTGCATGTACTCAATCATTTGTACAAACACGACTATCCCTCGGGAGCCAGGTTTCGTCAACAAAATGCAATGTATAGATTATTTGAAATCACGATAATAAATTACAAAAAGCCAATCCCAATTTGACATATTTAAAACTGGAATTCAAATAAAACATGAATCACCGTTCTATTTTTCGAAACGAGTACCGACGATGAAAAATAAATCGCAAGCCAGATTGAGAGTAAAATCGCTCGGCGCAATTCACTTTTTCGTACGCGAAGTCGAATTTTTGTATGAAAATATCGTGTAGAAAATTTATTTTATATTTCATAGTATTTGAACGTGAGACTAGCGATCGAGCAACAACAGGGGGTAATAATCGCGCGGTATTAGGAGCGAATCGTTGTTTGCGTGTACGATTAGGCAAGAGGGAGAGAGGTAGGTAAGTAACGGCATGACAGAAAAAGATGCAACGACAACTAGGTTGTCGCCATTATTATTAATCGAATCAAGATCTCGCCGGTGTCTTTGATGCGTATATGATGACTGAAGGGTGTAACAGTGCTTCGAATGCGGGTCTTTGTAGGTGTTCTCGTGGCGGACGCTCGCGCTCGACGTGCGGCATGCAGCCAGACAAATTTGAAAGCGATCTAAAGTCCGTAGTCGTTTCTTCACCACGTCTTGGTCCCTGTGCGCTTTGTGATTGTCTCTAAGCAAACCTAATAGCACATCCTTTCTCCCCTTTATTTGCTGTTAACGAGAATCTCCTATTAGTATGTTTGTTATTCTGCGGGACTTTGGGAGGAGAAAAACGAAAATCCACCTTGCCAGGATGCAGGCAGCAAGAAACGCAATACTCATAGATAGCACAACACCCCTGGGCATTACAGGTTTTACAGCTATACCTCTCTCTCTTGGCTATGGTCGACGTATCCTCATTTTTTACATTTTGTTCTATATTACAGCAGCCATTTGGCAAAATTTCCTGTCTAGAGCATACAATGCCACGTTCGTCTACTATCAGAACTTTGCCCTATCAGGATAGTAAGAAGCTGTTAAGATTCTATCTTATTGATTACATTCTTTGTTAGAATTATGTACCTGAACAGAATTACGACACGGCCGAATTACAGTATCGGTATCATTTAAATTTGCTTCCAATGCATTCTGATTTGCCCCTTGATCGACAACTGCCATCTGCCATAGCGGTGGTTTACCAGATGCCTTTA
>SMSR01009275.1:0-18464 GCA_019453355.1 Ceratina japonica | reverse complement strand
CGAATATTAACGGGATGCACTGTATAATATACAAGAAAAATTGAAGATATCGATCGAGGGAACCGGCGTTTAATTAAACAGGTAATTCGCACCTAATCCAATCATCCCATACGGCTAATCCTCGGCGTGTCGTCAGCTCACAGCAAACTAAGCAAGCACAATATTAAACTATCGAGCCTCGAGCCGAGTCGACAAACATCTCCAGATGAGTTTCCGCGTCGACGGAATAATTAAGGACTCATTAAGCTGGCCATTGTTCGATGCGAGAGATCACACGGGGGGGAGCGAGCGCGAGCGCGCTCGGAACGGGGCGCTGCGCTGGTAGGATGGGGGGCTGCTTTCCGGAGGCTCGAATTTTCAACGACGCGCTCGTCAGCATCATCGACGCCATTCAAGGAACGACACCACTTCAGAACCCCCGCGGTTAGGATTTCAGAGCCCGGCTATGCGCTCTCTCGCGCGCCGCCGCCAGCAATCTGCTCCGAGTGCCCGGCAACGAATACGCGCGCGCGCGCGGGCCGCGCGCACACTCGCGCCGATGCTCGTTTCAGGCCGCGGGGAAATACACGCGGCCGCGCCATAAAGCGTCTCAACGAGGGAAGTTAGAGGAAAGCATTAGGCGCCGTCGTCGACGTCGTCGTCGCTGCCAAGCCTACCCGAGCACTGCAATTAATCGTACACCCACGTTTCAATTACTCTCGCTCTCCTCCGGCGGGTCGCTCGACTTTTTAACTCGATACGCGGAGACCTGTCGTCGGAAAAACTACGATTCTTCTCTCTCTCTTTCGATTTCTCTCTGTATGCGCGTATGAATTTTTTTTATAATAACGCGGTTCGCAGGAAATCGGCTAGTTTAAATGTTCTTCTTCTGGTTCTCCTTCTGGGCCGGGCGCCTTGATCGAATCCTGAAACTCGCAGGAACTGATTTACCGGCGCGTTTTGAGGAATCGATTGAAAATTGCGGATACCGGATCCGCGTGTTTCAAGTTTACTCGCTAGTCCAAATGGAGTTTACCGAAGTTTACGGACGATTCGAATAAAGTTGCGACGAGGAGAAGACGGTTCATGCGAAATTTACGTAACTACGGTTGCGCGAGTATTATTTAGAGTGCGGGTCCATAACTTCGTCCAGGGAAACTGGGCTCGTAGGGTCGATTCCGGGCCGTTCGACGCGAGCCAAAGCGATCGGTTAAGGGATACGTGCTTCGTGATAAATTAGGGCCCCCAGCTGGAAATAGTAATTGACTGACGCACAGCGCGGACAAAATGCATAATTTTTTAGACGAATCAAATTTACGTTTATAATTATATATAAAACAAATTAACCCAAGAAAATAAATCTCTTATAGCAATATTCGATTATTAGTTATTCGTTTAGTGCCAAAAGTACTAAAAGGTCTACGAACATTCAAGTTACATATATTAGGGTAGATTAAGTGGTGACGGTTAGAATTAAGTGTACATAAAAACCTGGATAATAAACGGACAAAGTGCTTAATCAAACAACGTTTCTTTAAAAGGCAACCTTCGCGATCGTGTTCACTTTCTCATTCTACGAAACATTAATTAAAAACACTGAATTTCACAATAATACTGCACTACTGAATTCCTCCCCAAAACTCAACGCGTTACAAAATTCTTGCGTACAAATTAATCTAAATTCCTATCACTTAATAGACGTTCCTTTATCTCGTGTCTCTTACTAGCAGGCAATTAGGCAGTTCATTAAACGACGTGTCAGCGATAATATTTTTTCTAAAGCATTAGGCGCCGTCGTCGACGTCGTCGTCGCTGCCAAGCCTACCCCAGCACTGCAATTAATCGTACACCCACGTTTCAATTACTCTCGCTCTCCTCCGGCGGGTCGCTCGACTTTTTAACTCGATACGCGGAGACCTGTTGTCGGAAAAACTACGATTCTTCTCTCTCTCTTTCGATTTCTCTCTGTATGCGCGTATGAATTTTTTTTATAATAACGCGGTTCGCGGGAAATCGGCTAGTTTAAATGTTCTTCTTCTGGTTCTCCTTCTGGGCCGGGCGCCTTGATCGAATCCTGAAACTCGCAGGAACTGATTTACCGGCGCGTTTTGAGGAATCGATTGAAAATTGCTGATACCGGATCCGCGTGTTTCAAGTTTACTCGCTAGTCCAAATGGAGTTTACCGAAGTTTACGGACGATTCGAATAAAGTTGCGACGAGGAGAAGACGGTTCATGCGAAATTTACGTAACTACGGTTGCGCGAGTATTATTTAGAGTGCGGGTCCATAACTTCGTCCAGGGAAACTGGGCTCGTAGGGTCGATTCCGGGCCGTTCGACGCGAGCCAAAGCGATCGGTTAAGGGATACGTGCTTCGTGATAAATTAGGGCCCCCAGCTGGAAATAGTAATTGACTGACGCACAGCGCGGACAAAATGCATAATTTTTTAGACGAATCAAATTTACGTTTATAATTATATATAAAACAAATTAACCCAAGAAAATAAATCTCTTATAGCAATATTCGATTATTAGTTATTCGTTTAGTGCCAAAAGTACTAAAAGGTCTACGAACATTCAAGTTACATATATTAGGGTAGATTAAGTGGTGACGGTTAGAATTAAGTGTACATAAAAACCTGGATAATAAACGGACAAAGTGCTTAATCAAACAACGTTTCTTTAAAAGGCAACCTTCGCGATCGTGTTCACTTTCTCATTCTACGAAACATTAATTAAAAACACTGAATTTCACAATAATACTGCACTACTGAATTCCTCCCCAAAACTCAACGCGTTACAAAATTCTTGCGTACAAATTAATCTAAATTCCTATCACTTAATAGACGTTCCTTTATCTCGTGTCTCTTACTAGCAGGCAATTAGGCAGTTCATTAAACGACGTGTCAGCGATAATATTTTTTCGCTAGGACGAGTTGTTAAAAGGTTTGAGAAAAAGCAGTAGAAATTCAGGTGGCTCTTAATGATAAAGAAGCTCCATTTCCCAGCCGTATTTTCTTTCAAGTTTTAAGGAACGACGTTGAAAGGAACGGACCTCCGCCGTGTTTACTTCTCGGATGATATTAGAGAACGAGGAAAGTGTCGGGAGAATTCTTGTAACGCAATCTAGTTCTCGGCGCCGGGATAACCGCAACATACCTGCCCCGGGAACGAGGGAAGAACGGGAAAGAGGAGCAGGAGGTGGGAATAAAAAATTTGATCAAGCCGGGGGAAGTTTCCGTTAGAATTACGCGAGTTTGCGGAATCTATATAACGGCAATGAAACCTGGGTGGGCGGCAACGGGGATATGCGAGTGTCGTCTTTACGTTGGCCAGTAATCTGCGGTGTTTATTGAAGCCGACGTTGTAACCCGGATATCGGCGATCTCGGCCGCGTCGAGTAAGAAAGGATACGGAACCGTGGGAATAAAGCTCGTAGCTCATCGGCCGCATCCTAAACCGGATCGTAAACTATTTACGCCCGGAGCTCGCGATTTTTCCTATGCATACTCAAGGCGGCTCCTAACCGGCGCGAAAAACCGCGAGCTTTTTCCGCGGAAATTTTTCAACGGTGCGCGCGTCTGCCGCTGCACCGTCTCCCGGTGTTTTCTTCCGCGCTCCTCCCGTCGCCGCACCTGCTGCTCCTCCTCACCCGCTGTTTATGAATCGATTCGATGCACAGCTCTCGCGCGTATTTATTCGGCCGCGTAATTTCGTAAAAATTCCTCGGCCGCCGCCGCCGCCGCGGCGATTAATTACGGGTATTATAAACGACCGATTAATTGTGAGCGGGGCCGCCGCGCAATAAATACTCCCGCGCGCGCAGATGGATCCAGGGAATCGAGCCGATGTCGTTAATCACGACAAATCGAATTGTCGGACGGAAAGAGGGCCGGGCTTGACCAGCGTGACGGCTGGTTCTACTCTCCGGCCGCAATAGTTTCGTTCGCCATTTAACATGATGCGCGCCGCGAGGGATGGAAAACGACACTGACAAATATGCTCGGACGCTTCTGTTAATAAGAATCGCGCCGCGCCGCCCGTGAATTATTCCCAATTTATGCGGCCGAATAATTTATGAAATCAACCGCGCCAAATATGTTATTGGCGAGATGCAAAATTCGACCAAATTATTCGCACGTGTAAAAGCCCCGAATTGTATGAAATATAATTGTAATTGTTACAATTATTCATCGCAGCATGTAAAAAATAATGAATTGTGATGAAATGTGAATAAATGGGTTCTTTTTGTACAGGGTGTTTTAGGATCCATGGTCGATAATTTAAGGGGTGATTCTAGAGGCTAAAATAAGCCGAAAATGAAGAATAGTAATTTTTCGTTTGAAGCCTCGTTAATTGGTTATTAAACATTAAAAATTGGACCCGAAAGTAGGCAACTCGTGTGCAAATGAACTTTTTTTTACAAAATTTGCGGTTTCTTTTATCTGAAAAAATTATTTTCGTATTCTTTTAGGAATTTGAAACGAAAAGTAATTCCTGAGTTTTTCTCGTAAAACTCACAGTTTCATAGAAAACAAATTCATAAGTACAAATTTCCGAAAAATCACGAATTTTACATTTAAGAATTTTTCTCACAGAAACTATGAGTTTTACGAGAAAAACTTAGGAATTACTTTTTGTTTCAAATTCCTCGAAGAACACGAAAATAATTTTTCCAGATTAAAAAACCTGCAAATTTTGAAAAAAAGATTTGCACGCTTGTTGCCTACTTTCAAGTGCCATTTTTTAATGCTTAATAACTAATTAACGGGGCTTCGAACGAGAAATTAGTATTCTTTATTTCCTGCTTATTTTAACCTCTAGAATCACCCCTTAAATTCCTAGTCCTGAAACGCCCTGTATAGTGACAAGATTCGCAGTAGAAATCTCTTGCTGTTCTCCGGTCGCGTATAACGACA
Organism: Ceratina japonica; assembly: GCA_019453355.1. Taxonomy (NCBI): domain Eukaryota; kingdom Metazoa; phylum Arthropoda; class Insecta; order Hymenoptera; family Apidae; genus Ceratina; species Ceratina japonica. The sequence goes on along the minus strand of SMSR01009275.1, from coordinate 13,566 downwards.
AGTATTTTTGCCCCACGACAACGCAATTATATTGAATCCCGGGTAACTGGGGGCGGTTTCTTGCGGCGATTGTTTTTGCCCGTCTCGATTCACGATCGCCCGTGAAATCCGCGGAACGCGCGTGCTGGCCTTGGGCTGGCCTCGCCGGGGCCGAACGTTGTATTTTTCAGCTAGCATCGCCGCGTCGGTAAATCATAGCAGGGGCAACTGGCTTCTTGCGCAGCTTAATGGGTCGCCATATATTTCCCGGCAATAAGTGGCGAGCCCTTATCTGTGTTTGATGTACGGCCAAAAAGAGCCGCCGCGTTTCGAACCGCATGCGCTTTCCGAATAAGGAACAATGTAAAACGGCTTGGCACGCGATTAGTCCGTTCGAACATCGCTTCTTCAATACCGTAGAACAGCATTTTCATCCCCAACGAGAACTAACATTAATCTCGCATTCGATTCGTGTATAAAAAAAAAGGCATAATAAAGTTGACTTTATTAGAAAAAAAAGCAAAACGGCAAAACTAGAATATTTTTTATCTGTTGTTACAATCGAGTTTTCCAGAAATGTTATCTGGTTTCACATAAACTCTCTCTCACTTGATTTTAATCAGTACCGGATGTGCCGTATCCTGTCGTCTCATTGATTTAATCGAACGACGGTTCTGGAGGTGAATAAATATGTATAACATCCTCTTCACGTGTAATAAGTATTCTGAGAATAGGGGAAAGCCCAGGGCACTCGTATCGACTTTGCATAAAGTCGCAGACGAGTGTTATTTATGAAAATCCGAAGCGGCGCTGCTTTTTTCCTCGCCGAACGGAAATATATATCGGGACAAGTCAAAAGTCGCGACGTCGCGTCGCACAATTCATTTCGAAGGCACATCAACCGGGGTTGACACTGTAATATAACTTTAAATGAGGCCCCCTCTGGCCCCGCCGTCCGCCGTTCCAGGTAGCTCGCTATTAATCTGCATCGTAAAAATTCATGACTGGCAATGGAACGCGGGCGTCGTCGTACACCGACGATTCTGATACCGATATCGATGCCGGCGCCTGTTTCGATATCGACAAATCTCCCAGCGGTGATGTTTCATCGGCAGAGAATTCCGAGTTAGCCAGAAACCAATCGAATGGTTCTCATCGCCACCGAACGTTTCGTAATGTTTGCGATCGCCTTAACGGCCGATCGTTATTCTTTTAATATCGCAAAATTCATGGCTCATAACTAAGGACGCTTAATAAGAGATATTAGAAAAGCTTCCATCAAATACATGTATACGTTAAAGCATTTACAGTATTAAAATGTATATAAGTGGATGATTTGGCATACAGAGTGCTTCAATAATTTAAGGGGTGATTTTATAGGCTAAAATAAGCCGAAAATGAAGAATAGTCATTTTTCGTTCGAAGCCTCGTTAATTAGTTATTAAGCAGTAAAAAATGGCACCTGAAAATAGGCAACTCGCGTGCAAAATTAACTTTTTTTTCAAAATTTGCAGGTTTTTTTATGTGAAAAAATTATTTTCATATTTTTCCAGGAATTTGAAACAAAAAGTAATTCCTGAGTTTTTCTCGTAAAACTCATAGCTTCTTTGAAACAAATTCTTAAATGTAAAATTCATGATTTTTCGGAAAATTGTACTTATGAATTTTTTTTCTATGAAACTGTGAGTTTTACGAGAAAACCTCAGGAATTACTTTTCGTTTCAAATTCCTAGAAGAATACGAAAATAATTTTTCAGATCAATTAAACAGAAAATTTTGTAAAAAAAAGTTAATTTGCACGCGAGTTGCCATTTTTTAATACTTAATAACTAATTAACGAGGTTTCGAACGGAAAATTAGTATTCTTCATTTTCGACTTATTTTAGCTTCTAGAATCACCCCCCTTAAATTATTGACCAAGAGTCCTGAAACTCTCTGTACACATAAAATCTCGCACATTCATGTCTGTTATAAATTTACAATAATCTGCAATTTACGTATACAATAATTCTAATTTTCTGTAATTTATTACACCAATTGTTCTATGCTAATTGTTATATGAATTATGGTGTTGCGATGAAAGGCGAGGTGATAGTCGGTGAATCTTTGTCCCGTTCATTGGTAGACAGGCAACGTTGTAGCTGTTCATTAACCCTTTCGTTGGCCCCTTTGTTAACCAGAGCAAACACCGTCCCTCGTGAAAAGGGTCGAACAAATGCCTGCCGAAACTCGTGCAAGATTTTATCGAGCGAACGTGCGGTCAACGTAGAGACCCACCCCCGAAACTGGTTTAGACCAACCGAGAGAGACACCCAGAATTCGGCCAGACAGAGAGAGAGAGAGAGAGGGAGAGCTGTTAGTAAAATAATAGGAACTTTATCTGGAAGTCTGCGAGTTCGCTCGGAAACAATTATATGGGGGCCGGGCCAGAAGTGAGTTTACCGGGAAGAGACGCGGAAGTGAAATAGGAGGGAAAACAGTGGGGCAAGTGCCGGTGAAAGAAGGACCGGGGGAAGAAAGAGCGCTGGATATTTATATTCATTAGAAAGTAAGAAGTCCGACCGAGGCGCAGTTACAGCTTGGAAATGCTTAATGGGGGTTTACACCCGCGGCGTTTCACCCCCGGGGGTTATCTCCGCGGGGCCCGCCGACCTCTGACCTCCTTCCGAACCAACTCTTTCCATAAGTCCGCCTCGAACTCGGACACTTCAGTTTCACTTCAATTTTACATTAACATACATAACATTAACATACAGTGTTTTTGTACAGTAATGTGTTAATAATATTAGACGTAATAATGCGCTACATACAATACAGCGTGTAAAACGAAGCAACTTTAAGTATTTTTTCCTCGAAAATGAGTTCGGTAGTCGGAGTCGTAAAAAATTCTATAATATTTTTTGTCATTTCAAGAATCAAATATATTTTTTTCATAATGATATCCGGTACTTTGAGTTTGTGGAGAACTACCTTAATCGAGAATATTTATAAAAAACGTGTTTTGCATATACCGTCAATCGAATTCGTGGAAATCGGAGATCGAGCGACGCTTTACTTTCGAATTGCAAACGGAAGTATCGGAGTTTCTTTCGTTCATGAATCATCCCCCGACCATCCAGCGGCCGCGATCCCTCGATCCTTCTCGGCACGACCGGCAAGAAGTTTCAAAGTCCCTGGATCCGGCGAAGAAGTTTCGAGACATCGATTAGCGAGATTGAAAACTTCCGTCTCGTCGTCGTGCATTACGATTTTCCCACGAGCGGACGAGGGGAGGAGAGGCGGCCGACGGGGGGGCGGTCAACGAAAACGCGGATAGGAGCTAATGGTTTCCCGTAGCCGTCAAAGGCACGTCGATTACCATTTCTTGTCCCTCCACCCCCTGCGATTCGTTGCCTGTTTACGTCGTATTGATATCTTCGGCCTCAGGATAATAACTTTTTATTCACGGTTTGGCTATAACAGCCAATTTATTCCCTCAAAAAAACGGGACTAAGGTGGCTCTTTTCTCCCGCGTATAGAATAAATAAAGTACTTTATTCCCACATTTGCGAGAAAGGAAATCTGGAACGTATCTTATGGCAACTGGAGAACAATTTTATGTATTTGTTTATTAATTAATTATTGAAGCGGAAAAACTTTTATTCATTGATTACTTATAATAGTTAAAAGCGGAATTAAAGTGGCTCTTTTATCTCCCGTATATACAGGAAAGAAAGTACTTTATTTCCGCGGGAATAATCAACAAGTTTACTCCCTTGTTGCATAATATGACTGCCAGTATTTATCCCGCGTTTCGGAACGGAAACAGAAATCTCGTCAGTTCTCGCGTTTTATTCCCGCGCAATATCTATTCGAATCCATTGCAAAAGTACATATATACATAGAAGACTTATAAAAAAGGATCTGAATTAAAGCTGAAACGCAGCGAGAGGCACAAAGCTAAAGCCGGCGTCCGCGCGGACTCTAAAGTACACATGTAGCCGATTCGGGTTCGTAGAAATTTGATCATCGGACGTGGCCCGTTGCAGCTTCCGGTTGAATCGGATCGAAAATTCCTGTGTCCACGGTATAGTGAATACTTGCCAACGCGCGGGCCCGAAATCGATGAAAGCTCGACTGTCAATTTTTGGTGAATACGCCGATCTAATGAAACCCGAGTGCGTTCACCTTTTATATCCGTTACGTCCGGCGGACTTTAATCAACCGAAAGAGTCGTCAGTGACTCTCTACCGATCCGCGAGTTACCGTGCAATCAAACGACGTGGCACGAAGTTCCGTCGACGAGGACGCGTCTCGCCGTGGAAATCTGAGCAACAATAAGTGACAATTTAGCCCGCGGCAGTTCGACAACTTTCTTATTATGCAAATCCGCGTCAGTCAAGTAAGTATGTACCGAGTTGGGGCGAAGGGTGCGCCGGGGGGCGGGAGAGGGTTAAAGGAGGTGCGTAATCTCGCGCGCCCGGGGATAGTAATTTCTTCAGGAATGCCTAGGCATATTATATCCGGTACGTTATAGAAATGTTTCTTCTTCTTTCCAACGGGGTTAACTTACCCCAGATGAAATTTCCAACGGTCGCGCCTTTCCTTCATTTTTTCCCACCCCTTTCTCTCTCCCCTCCGAGCCGAGAAATTTATGTTTCTTAACGGGGAACTTGTTAGCCGGCGAGTTGCGAACTTCCTGATGAGAAACCAGCCACCTCTGATTTTATAATGACTCGCTCCTCCCGATGTTGAATTATTATCGTTACCCGTGAACAGTCAAATTTCTTTCTATACATATTTCATCAGCCATCCGATCGGAGTTCACGCGCGCGCGCGCTCACCGGTCGGTCTTCGTAACTTCGGCGGCGATAAATAATGTAGAGGACATAAGTTTTCGTTTCGTAAACGATGTTTGTACTCCGGTTGAAGTTTCCGCGAAACTCGACTCGTTTAAGTTCGTCGCGAACGGTAACAGATAAAGGGAGGAAGTTTAGGAAAAATTCCCGCTGGCCAGAAAAGTATCGCGGGAGTTAATGGTCGCCGACACGGGGCGACGCGCGGCGTTCCGGGGGGGCGAAAGGGGGCCCCGGCGGACGCGGACAAGATTGTTCCCCGCGTCATTTGTCGGGGCAAACGAGTCGCGCCCGCGCCCATTGATCGACGACGACGACGACGGCGACGGGGCGATCCCGACCATTTCCGGCGTTCCCCATGCAAAGCCCCGGCTCGTCGTTTCCCCGGGATCGATGCTTCATGAATTTACAGCGTGCCCGGGAACGATTCGAAACACCGCCTTACAACCGATCCCCGGCGAATTGCCGCGATTTGTAAACGATAAGGGAGTCCCGCGGGGACGATACTTTCGCGACCGGCGACCGATCGCGTTCGCAAATGTCGCGTGGAAACGAAGCTCGAGCACGTCAAACGATTTCCATTCGGTGTAATCGCAGGTTTGTTACGAAAAGATTGAGGGGACGACGGAGAAATGAATTTTAGTTTGATAAATGATTGAATTTTTAATGGAGACTGGAGTGAAGAGGAAAGGCGGGACTAATGATGAATGAAAGGGAAATTTAGATAGCTAGATGTATAACAATCGTGTCTGATCTCAGTGACAAAGCCGTAAGCGAATGTCCGATCAATGGAACCCTTGAGGACGAGGGGCAATCAAAGGAGACACTACGAACGCTCCTTGAAGTCTCTTAAAAACTGTCCTCACTCGCAATTGTACCAACTATTATCGACAGTTTACTCGAGGTTTATTCTAATCCAATAGAAATTCATCATTTTTTTTTAGGAGAAATGATAATTCAAGAATTCAAGCGTTCTATTAAAAAAGCTTCATTAAAATACGAGGAATTTCTTAATAAACCTAATTTTTAAATTGATATTTATGTCGCAACGATCGAGAGTTTACTCGATGTTTATTCTAATCAAAATTAATTCTTATTCCCCTTTTTTCTGAGGAGGATCGAGAATTCAAACATTCTATGAAAACCTCTTCATGAAAAACACCTAATTTTTAAATTGACATTTAATTCGCAACAATCGAGAGTTTGCTCGACGTATATTCTAATCCAAATTAATTCCTAAAGCCACTTTTTTTCAGAAGAAATGGGAATTCAAGAATTCAAGCATTTAATGAAAACCATTTCATAAAAAACAAATGAGATACTCCATAATCTTAATTTTTAAACTGACACTTATTTCGAAATAATCGAGACTTCACTTAAAGTTTATTCTAATCTAATAAAAATTAATTCTATCAATCCCATTTTTTCTCAAAAGAAATGAGAATTTAAGAATTCAAGCATTCTATGAAAACTTCATAACAAAGAGATGAGAATCTCCTCAGTAAACCTAATTTTGGAACTGACATTTATTTCGTAATAATCGAGAGCTTATTCATTCAATTAACGAATTTACTCAAGATTTATTCTAATCCAAATTTATTCCCAATACCATCTTTTCTCCGAAGAAATGAGAATTCAATAATTCAAGCAATCTACAAAAACCGCTTCATTAAAATTCCTTAATAGACCTAATTCTTAGATTGACATTTATTTAGCAATAATCATAGGTAAGACGAGGACTAATTGGAGCGAGGGACAATTAACAGGACGTTCACGTAGCGATTCCTTACGTGATCCTCCTGGTGGCCGAACTGTAGGTAAACACGGCCAGCTGAATAGACGGATATTCATAGCGTTAGGCCGGCGTTATCGGGGATGGAAGCTGCTTCTTCGATGCGACCACGCTCCGAGACTTCCATAATGATGAACCAAAATCCGCGACATGCAGCCCCTATATATTACTGTCCGCCTCGCTCTCTGTGCACGCTTTAGATAGCCAGTCGAACATGCCTGTCTCTCATATTAAACGTCAAAGTCCGTCCATTGACCGTCCCTCCCAGAGTTTCAAATTAGTTTCCAATTTTTCTATTACAGTTTCGAAACAAATATCAAACGCCCATAAATAATATTATATTATGTGATGCTGATGATACTATAGATATATGATACTATATAATTTGTTGTTATTTCAAGAATCAAATATATTTTTTTCATAATGATATCCAGTACTTTAAGTTTGTGGAGAACTATCTTAAATATTGTTCATTTGTTTATAAGTTTTGATCTAACGAGAAATGCAGGACAAAATACTTGTCTGATAAATAGTATAGTGTGAGCTTAAATATTATTCATTTGTTTATTATATTGTCGTTATTATTATATTTAGGTTTCGTTACATTTCGTGGAATAAGATGATCTAATGAGGGTCTATCTATGCTCGGTCCATAAATTCGGCAATTATTCGAAACTGTTCATTTGTTTATAAGTTTTGATCTAACGAGAAACGCAGAACAAAATACTCATCTGATAAATAATAATACAATACGAGTTTAAATATTATTTATTTGTTTCTAGGTTTTGTTACATTTCGTGGCATAAGATGATCTAATGAGGGTCTATCTATGTCCGGTCGATAAATTCGGCGATTATTCGAAACTGTTCATTTGAACGTTTGAACCGGAGGCCTGGTTCCGCGACGCGACGGCACGGTTCGTTAAGTCGGATTTCAATTAGTCACGGTTAATGGCCGATTCGACGGCCTACGTGTTCGAGGTTAATATGATTTTTAATTTTACGGCCTGTCTGCAATCCTTTAACGTAATTACGCGTTCCATTGGAAAAACCATTTGAGGTAATTACGGGGGGGAGGGCCGGCGTGGCCGGCGCTAGCCGTATACCACCGTGATGCATTACCCGCAGGGCCCGATGCTTTTAATCGACTGTTTAATAATTCCACGTCCCGTGATTTCACGATGACGGTGCGCGTTTTTAATACGTCCGTACACACTGGCGAGCCCGGTAGCTTGGCCAGAGGTACAATTCAATCTGCGAAGACCGCGCGCCGATTTTAATCAACGTGAAACACCTCTGATTAATGCGTCCGCCGCGGCCCGGGCTTCGCCCCCCCGCGACCTTGACACCGGCAAGGGAAAAATAAGAGAGGAAGAGAGACTGAGCTCCCTTTAAAACCTTTAATTAAACATCTCGCTAGTTATGAGCACCTCGGAACCGTGAATCCGTAATCGGGGGACGATGGATGGGTTTAATAATGACGCCGATTAAAATCTCCACTGTTTCATCTGAAAACCGGGGGTCCATTCCGATACGGCGGCGGGGAACGCGCGGGGGGGACACGGTGGTGCGTGGATGTGCACGGAAAACAATTCGGGACGCGTGTACCACGACGCATAATGGCGTGGTTGATTACACGACAAAGCGCGCCGGGTGAAAACGGACCACCCTGTATAGGAGCCGTTAATCTCGATGGACTGCGCCAGCCGGAACACGGACACGCTTGTTTACCGAGTAACGATTAACTACAGAGATAGGGAATGCAAATAGCCGCGAATCCCGGCGGGCGTTTGGTTTCACCGACTGGTCCGTGGATGTCGTCGGGCTCCGGCGTGTGTTCCACCCTCTCGAAGACGTCCGCACCGGAAACGCCTGACGGTGCTACGGGAAATTACCATTACCGGCTGATGAATCTACAAACCGCGCGCTTAGAGCAAAAAATCTGCTGCGCTGATCCAACGCGAATCTCGAGTTAGAAGTTAATGTATTATAAAATCGGTACGAATAAAGTATATACATACAGTGACGTCCATAAATATTCGGACTTATTCCGAAATGGTATAAAATTGTTAGTATTGGAGCAAAGAACTTTATCTTTTGTGGAATTTTAGAGAGCTTGCCCGAGTCGAAAAAGTAATTATGGTTCTGAACCAATTTATCCTAGAGAAGGATATGGAGGTCGAAATCATATCTTGAGCATAGGAATATAAGAGTAAATTTAATTGTAATTTGAACCTATATCTAGTCGTTATGTCCGCTTATAAAGGATATAGATCTAAAATAGAGTTTATCAAATATAATTTAGTCCCTCAAGTCTTACTTGAAGAGTTTAAGAAAAGATCCTGTAGCATATTACAAGCTGAATTTTGAATTTTATGTACTTTTGTCCCCGATTGTACCTCCAGAACATACTAATTTGATGCCTATCACTTCTAAACATTCTCTTTAAATCTTCTGAAAGATCAAAGTATTACAAACAATCCTCAGTTCGTACGTGGATTAGAAAATAATTAGAATTTAATTAAATATAATATTTCAAATACATCTGTTAACAAATGTAAACCCATCATTTAAACCTGTATTCTGCTAGTCTACAATAAATATCTCAAGCCTTCTAATATTAACTCCAATTTTACGATTTTGTCACTCTTGAGCATACGAATATAAGAGTAAATTTAATTGTAATTTGAACCTATATCTAGTCGTTATGTCCGCTTATAAAGGATATAGATCTAAAATAGAGTTTATCAAATATAATTTAGTCCCTCAAGTCTTACTTGAAGAGTTTAAGAAAAGATCCTGTAGCATATTACAAGCTGAATTTCGAATTTTATGTACTTTTGTCCCCGATTGTACCTCCAGAACATACTAATTTGATGCCTATCACTTTTAAATATTCTCTTTAAATCTTCTGAAAGATCAAAGTATTACAAACAATCCTCAGTTCGTACATGGATTAGAAAATAATTAGAATTTAATTAAATATAACATTTCAAATACATCTGTTAACAAATGTAAACCCATCATTTAAACCTGTATTCTACTAGTCTACAATAAATATATCTCAACCCTTTTAATATTAACTCCAATTTTACGATTTTGTCTTCAGCTCGCTATACCTCATTAGACAATTATCTAAAATAACATTTTGGATTTGGATGTTTCGAAGGAATCTTAATTTATAAGAAACACATCTTTTTCTAAACACAGATATTGAAAAATTGACTTCTGGCCACAAAAACCGCCTTTCCAGAACTGCCCTGTTGAGAAAATCGTTCAGTCGATTTAATGTTGAACGCGAATTGAGCTATCGATATTAAACTAATGTTAGTTTACCAGCTGGTGAATTTGAAATCGATGAATAAATGACTAATTCGTTGATCACGGCTTGTGCAGAGCGCGTTATTTGCCTAATCTAACTCGCGATTATACATTAACGTGTTCATTATCGCGTTTTACGTTTCTAACTCAACGGATTTGTCGAAATTCGGATTAATCCCTCAGAATCCGCTGAGCGTGGCCCAGTTCCCTTAAAACGATCGAAACAATGATTAAGTAAGAAATTGGAGCGTTTACCGCGAGGTAAAAGTAGAATCGAAGAAATTCGGGGAAAGGCTTGACAAGGGTCGGTGGAAAAGCGTTAAGCGATCGATTCTAACGAAGGGACCAATAGTCGGTAACGATGTGCAGCAAAAACGAATGAGCTTTCAGCCGCTATATATAAAATTTGTCTAATGGTTCGGAGAGCGCGGGTAACCCCCGCCCTGTCTTCCGCTCTTCCTTTGCTCTATTTCCAGCGCCGTACCTCCGGCTCGGTGGCTGACCTTTCTTTCCCTTTCTCATCCTTTGTGCCCTCCGACCCTCCCGGCCCGGACTCACCCCCGTCGCCGCCGCACGACCCCTCGGAGCTCCTTCGCCGCTGACGCCTTCCACCTTTCTCGGCGAGTGCGCCGGAGAGTTTGAAAGAACTTAAAATAAACGACGCGCGCTACAGCCACCGTTTTCCCTCCCTCTCCTTGTCCGCCGACAATGCCCTCTCTCGCTCCCTCTCGTCATTGTTGCCTCTGACGAGCCGAAACTTCTGTTTCTGACCAACCGCTCCTCCGATTTCTGTCTCCTGGATCTCCCGCGCACAATGCCGGGCTCTCGAATTCATTCGCTCTCAATAATTCATTGCGCACTCCAACAGAGTTTCACGAGCTTCGACGTTTTTAATTATGTCTCTCGGAATTGTCTTCTTATATCAATGCCCCGCTGCAATTTAGTGTCATTGTTACGTCAAGAGTAGGCGTTTGTTTATAGCAGAAATTGTTCGGTTGGCTGGAATGTTTTTGATGATTTTTATAGAAAATTTAAAGAGTATTTTAATTTTGATAGTAGTAATAAGTTTATTTATGGGAAAACGCGGTTTCTGTACAGTAATGTTAATAGAGTAACAGGAATAAAACTTATAAATAAATTCTAAACAATATTATTAACAATAAAGAAACTTAACTTGAGATAGTAGATTGAGAGCAGCTGAGATTAATCTGAATTTTGATACACATTTATACTTGGAATATGATAATGATTTAATTTTGATGCACATTTACAGTTGGAATATGATAATGATTTAATTTTTGTATCCATTTATACATGGAATCTCACTTTTTAGAACAAACATTTAATTGGTTTTTAAACATTCTGACAAACACCTGTTCTAACGTAAGTTACCAAAACTCGACATGAACTTTCGGGACAAGTCAATATTTTATCATATTTATTTATGAAGCAAACATCATTAACGGAATAATTACAAGATTTTTGTTCCTCGAGAATTAATTTGTGAATTTTCAAGCTTGATGAGTTATAAATTTGGTTTTCGTTCACAAAGAAATCAATTTCAAGATTTTACCCGAACCGTTCACTAAAGGGGTGGAAATATTTACAAAATCGTCAATATCTTTGAAATTCCGTCATTTATCTTGGTTTTTGTTCATGTTTCTATTTCATATATTATTAGTTAAACAAATATAACAAAGTCGAAGTCGTTTAATATTATAAAGTCGTAGAAAAATTCGGACAAGGAGGAACCTAAAGTTAAAAAACACCCCTTCTGGAAAAGGAATCAATTTCAAGATTTTACCCCGTTCACTAAAGGGGTGGAAAATGTATATTTACAAATACCTCAATATGTTTGAAGTCTTGTCACTTAATATTTTGGTTTTCGTTTCTGTTTCTATTCTATATATTATTAGTTTAATTATAAAATCGTAGAAAAATTCGAACAAGGAGGATCCTAAAACTAAAAAACATCCCTTCAGGTCATTCTGTACCCAATTTATCGACAATGCTCTGAATAAAATCTCAATATTTATTAATTAGGAATTAATCCTGAAGTACCTGATGAATAATTTTACATATAACTTCCAACAGGTTTAATTATAAAATCGTAGAAAAATTCGGACCAAGAGGATTCTAAAGCTAAAAAACACCCTTTGAGGTCATTCTGTACCCAATTTATCGACAATGCTCTGAATAAAATCTCAATATTTATTAATTAGGAATTAATCCTGAAATACCTGATGAATAATTTTACATATAACTTCCAACAGGTTTAATTATAAAATCGTAGAAAAATTCGGACCAAGAGGATTCTAAAGCTAAAAAACACCCTTTGAGGTCATTCTGTACCCATTCTATCGACAACACTCTGATTAAAATTTTAGCATTTATTAATTAGGAATTAATCCTGAAATACCTGATGAATAATTTTACATATAACTTCCAACAGGTTTAATTATAAAATCGTAGAAAAATTCGGACCAAGAGGATTCTAAAGCTAAAAAACACCCTTTGAGGTCATTCTGTACCCATTCTATCGACAAATCAACACTCTGATTAAAATCTCAGCATTTATTAATTAGGAATTAATCCTGAAATACCTGACGAACGAATTTACATATAATTGCTAAAAAATTTAATTATAAAGTCGTAGAAAAATTCGATCAAGGAGGATCCTAAACCTAAAAAACATCCCTTCAGTTCACTTTCTATCTATTCTATCTGCAACAATCTAAATAAAATCTCAGCATTTATTAATTAGGAATTAAACCTGAAATACCTGACGAACGAATTTACATATAATTGCTAAAAAATTTAATTATAAAGTCGTAGAAAATTTCGTATAAGAAGAATCCTAAACCTAAAAATCATCCCTTCAGTTCAGTTTCTATCTATTCTATCTGCAACACTCTAAATAAAATCTCAGCATTTATTAATCAGGAATTAAACCTGAAATACCTGGCGAACGAATTTACATATAATTGTTAAAAAATTTAATTACAAACTCGTATCAATCAAAAATTTCCAACTCCCTCTAGTGAAACACTCGAGTGCCTCAGAGCCGTCGAGTATTTTTCAACCAACGATATTAATTCGATAATGCGAGACAGTATTTAATCAGCAGAGTGTACAGAGGATAACGTGTGCGCGTTGATGCGCGTTCGACAAACTCGCCGGTCGGGGCTCGCACTTGCCGGCCGGCTCGAGAAGCTAATTAAAAGTAATCCCTCGCGTTTGCGATGAGCCGTTAATTAAGGGGCGGGGGAGGGGGAGGGGGAAAAAGCGCGAAGCTCGGCGCCGATTATCCCCACGGGGATTACCACAGATTTTCTTCCCCTTGTTCCGGCGGCGGCGGCGCGCGGCTCCAATCTGTTTGCCTCGCGGCGGCAGAAATTAACTAACCGAAGATGTTTTTTGCGGAGCACGCATTGCCGGCTGTTCGCGCGTGAAACCTCTCCCCCCCTCTACCAAAGTAATAAAGATAAAATATCGTTGAAAAGTTTCGAGAGGCTCCCCTGTTCGCAGATACCGCGGGATCCCTTGTTAGAGTCTCGGCCGATTGGCCGGGAACGAATTAACCCCAACGAGTCGAAAGGGGCGGACGTAAGGTAATTTCGACGAGACAAATAATATGTTT
>SMSR01009274.1:0-10491 GCA_019453355.1 Ceratina japonica | reverse complement strand
GTGAATTATAATTGTAGTAAACGAGCGCCGAATTATCGACGACAATTAAATTAATGCAATGCGGTTTTTAATGGTAGAACCGCGACTTCGTAATGAGAATAATTACTGTTCACGTATTTACATAGATTAAAGAACACTAATTGTCTTCTGGTGACTCTATTATTGTTAAGAATAATACCTGGCCGCGTCTCATGAATATTTTAATACGAATTGTGCACGTGTTTAATTATATAGTCGGCGCGCAGCGAGCATGATTAGGTGCGTATTATAACTAACCGCGACATCAATTCTGAATAAATAATAACGATATTACAAGCTTCGCGATAAACGAGCGAACCGTCCTAATTAACTATCCTTGTAAATTCTAAGTACTTTACGAAGTTTTACTCCAATTCCAATTACTGGATTAAGGTATCAGATGAAGCCATAGACTAAAGGGAGATAAACTGGGCGAGGGCAGGGGCGGGATAAATAATTCGAGTACAATTACATCGAAGGAACGGCGAGTTTGCGATCCTCATATTTTCGCCGGGCCGTAATACCGGAAGCATTCATTTTCCCGATAATAACGTTGTTAACTGAAAAAACGGACCGCGTAACAGCGGCGAAATTAGGATTCACTAGTCGAATAACACCGCGGGCACCGAGGAAGCAAGGACAGCGGCCGTATATCTCGTAGTTTTTCCACTTTATAAAATAATCCGCCGAGAGACGGTAGCGGCGCGTTTAACGCCCTCGCGCTACCCTTTTTATTCCGTCCCGGCAATTGCGTTTTCGGGGTAACTTATCACAGTCGGGCTCGGCGGCGCGAGCGCGCGGCGATGGTACGAAGAAAGTGGAGCAGAATTATAACACGGCGACGGCATGGCACGACGACGCTCGGCTCGGCTAAGGTCACGTATTTAATAACGCCATATATCGGTCGAGATAAATTGGATAAGACACGTATCAAGATTAATGCGCTCAGCCGTGATACCGCGCGGGAGATGGCGAACGTTGCTCCTTGACGAAACAATGCGTCGCCCTCGCCGTCGACGACGTTGGAACCTCGCCGCCTTCCCCCCCGTCAATGGCAGCCGAGGGCACACGACCGAGAAACCCGATCGAACCGACCAGTTCACTTTCTATCTTCTCGATATTCGAATCGATACGTATTGTTCCCCAGCCTCGTTGGCCACGCATGCGTTACTTTTCCTAGCCGATTTCTTTATCCGGCCCTTCTTTCGTCGTTCCAGCCTGCGTTCCGTCCGTTTTTTTTTTTTTTAACTTCGATTATGTTCGTCTAGGCTCGACTCCGCGACCCGTGACATTTCGAGCCGCGCTCGACGTAGAACGATATTGCAGCTTTTGTTGCAACACACGATCTCGTTGTGAAACCGGACACAAGCGATTCAATCCCGGCGGTTAGTGCCGTGCTGCATAACGCGGTGAAATACGTTCGAGAATTGGCCTCTGCTCTGCAGCCGAGGTTGACAATCCGTTTTCATCGATCGGATTAAGTCTCACAGAACTCTGGCTCCGTTTCCAGCCTCGGTATGAGAAAAGCTGACAGTCAATCGGCGCGATACACCCACAATAGATGTTCATTTGAAGTATACCCATGTATACGCAAAATCAGGTTGTTTAATTCGTTATCGAGGTAAGAAGGCACGAGCAAAGGTAAGAACATGTGCAATAAAGGTGTAGGATAGAAACGATAGCTATTTCGAGAAAGCAGAGAAGCGTATACCGTCGAGAGGGCTAGCAGACTGCGAGCCAGCACGTACTTAGTTATCAAAGGTTTGCAAGGGCAGCAATATCCTCCTCGGGCTTCTACAGAGGCCTTAAAGGTGTCCCGTGCGCACCACGTGAATTTCTCAAGTTATGATTTAGTATCCGCTGGCTGGCTGACTGGTTGGTTGAAACCAAAAGAGAGAACTAGCTTCGAGATACGAGGCACTCCGGCCCGGTCGGGACACGGGGGGGTGGAGGAAGATAGACGAGACCGTTGGTTGAGTAGCAAAGAAGGAAAGTGAATCGGACGACGGGAAGATGAGTAAAAGCGATTGGTTGCAGACAAGATGAAGGATGAACCCTTGCCTGGAAATTGTTAACGGTAATTCTGGTTATCATCTCTTGAATTTTCGCGAAAATTGGCGGTCGAAGATCAGGTTGAGAGAACGTACGAAATAATTTCGAACGTAAATACGATTAAGTTACTCGATTGGAAAATCTGTTATTAGATTGAATACGTACTTTAATGCCCAATGTAAATTCTGAACGTCTTTGAAACTAAATAACTGATGAAAGTAGAAAAAGTGATCACCTTCCCAAAATGTCACACCCAAGATAAGAATTAGATAAATCTTAACAAAGAGAAGACTAAAAGGAGAAAATTAATTGAAGAAAGTATAATAATGTATCTGAATTTTAACGTCCAATGATAGAATTTTTAATAATACTCAAAACGACCTGTTATTCTTGGACGAATGCCTCAACAAGAGTCAGTTTATTTCCATAAGATAATTGTAAAGTACAACGTTTCGTAAGCCCTTATCAAGTGTTAATCTACAACAACGATTAAAAATAATTAGAAACGGGACACTCTCGCCAACGGTTTAATAGAATCAAACATTTTATAACGCCCAGTTAAGACTCGCATTATAAAAGGTCAAAAACACAAACTTCATAGTCTCGAAAACGGCACCATTCAATTGAAATGTCACAACTTAAAATTAACCAAGAAAATCATCTTGTATAAATTCTAACCGTAAAACTACCTAGTCATTCGTACTGTTATCTGTCCACTATGCATGTTTGAGTATTATTAAAAAAGTATAATAATATATACGAAAAAAAATGCTGTAAGACAGAGAACCGTAAAAAAGTATAGATACATCAAAGGTAATGAAAAAATCGGATACACGTCCTCAGAAAAAGCCATTATACACGCGAGGCTCAGGAGACAAGCGGAGTGAGAAGTAGACGATGCAGGAATACGGAAAAAGGATGGAAGCGGGGGAGGAGGAGGAGAAGATACGGGGAGAGTGGAAGGCCAAGGGATAGGAACAGAAACCGGAAGAGAAAGAGCAGACGGAAGGAAGAGGAGGATGAGGGAGGTCGAGAGGAGGAGCAACTTCCTAACAAGGCGGTTAGTTGCGGCTTAGCAACGCTATGAACGCGAAATATTGCTAGCTGGCGTGCTCCTCCACCTTCCCGCCCCGCTCTCTTCCCTCCGCCGTCTCGTTCTCTTTCGCTCGTTCTTCCCCACTGACCTAACCAGTCCGCAAACTGTACCTGGCCGTGTATCATGAACGCTTAATACCGAAATACTGTTACTTGGTGCCTCGCAACTTCGACATTTCGATAATTGATTTCTCCTTCGTGTACCATACAAACGAGTCGCCTTATAGTTCTATCACCTTGTTGCCCCGTCCCTTCTTACTCCTGAGAATAATAAAGCGGTCTTCCCGCTCCTTGTACTATAAGATATTGCGGTACGTGGATATGCGCCAACTTACGTACTCGATCGACAGAAATACGTTGAAAAGCGTTTAACATTTTTTTCATTAGTTAATACATAGTTTTCAGTAATTTTGTCATACTCTGAAAATGAACAACCCATTGGTGTGCATGAGATGACGGATTTTTAAATGAAACCTTTTTTCAACAGTTGCTCCATTTGCTTGAATACACTTTTCTCTATTCGCACTCTTCAAAGATGAATAAGCTGACTGTTGCAAAATTTCATATTCTAACTCATTTAAATTTGCAATCGTTTTGTGCGACGTATGCGTATGATTTTCAATTTTTTATGCATTTCAGCGATGTACTGGCGGTAGTTCTCGGCTGTAATTCTCTTCCCAACCGACTTTCATTTCTTTAAACATTTAGAACTGTTTTTAAATTAAGACTGGCATTTGTGCATTAAAATCTCGTTGGGAAAAGTGTATTTAAGCAAATGGAGCGTGTTCTGATTAAATAAACGTATTTTGAAAAAAGATTTGCAGTCACTTAAAACCCGACATTTCATACTATGTACAAACATGACTTAATTTAATTTAATTTAATTCAATCATAGTTGAACAAGTACTTAATTCCACTGTCGAGGATACACTTGATTCTGCACTTTTCGCAGCTAAGTCTTTTGTTTCCTCAGGACGTTTCTAGAAAAATTTTCTACTCTCGATCTTGACCTGCTCTCGACGACGGTCGAGTTCTTTCGTCTTAATTAAGAAGTAATTCAGCGGGAGAATAATGTTTAACGCCGGACCGAGATCAAAGCGGGACGCGAGAGTTGGAGAGAGAGCCGACGTTGGGAAACAGCGAGGACGGGAGAATGAGGGAAAGAGAGAATCAAGAGTTTCCGCACGAAGATACAATTTTCTTTGAGAAAGCCCTGCAACTGATTCGATTAAATTCAAACGATATACACCCTTTGACTACGCGATCCAATTACTTCTGGCGCTGGTCGTAATCGACAATTAAGAGTACGAAAACTTGTCTCTCCCGAGCCTGTTTACTTAGAACCGATACACCTCGTCATCGTTCTCCTTTCCTGTATCGTTCCTCAAGGTGTTAACCACATGAACTCTAATAGAGCACTCGCTCTCTGATTTTAGTTTTCATCGAGTCGTATTTGTATCAAATACAAGATAAAAATAAAGTTGTGATCTTCGATTAATGAATTCACACATTTTCTCTGTATTGAATCAATTTCATGATTCAAATACTAATAATCCAATCGAATTGCTTGAAGATTTACGATACTCTTTATGCAATCATAATTATGTGCAGCAATTACACAAGAGTTCTTCTGGAGCTCGGGACAATCTATGAAACGCCCGACTCAATTATGCCTTTGTTTTTCCAACAAATCAAAGGGAATGAATTTAATCGGGGGACGTTTTGCTCGGTGGAAAAATTCAGGAGTCGACGAGGGAAGGGAGAATCGCGTCTGGTTGCGGCTGCAATTCGGGCCGGATATAGTTTTTATTTATTTACACAAAGGTCGGCCACCCTTAGCCTCGACAGAGGATCGCAATGCCGGTCGGTTTATATTTTATTCATCCCTTATTGAATTCGAGCTCAATCTCGCGAAAGTGTCTCCGCCATGGCTCTTTCCATTCCCCTTCCTTTCTCTCTTTGCCCCGTCCGTTTTCTTTTCAATCGTTATCTTTCCTCTCTCTCCCGCTTCTCCGCGAATAGGTATTCCAATCTCTCTGTTTCCTCGGACCCCGCACCCTCGCCACTCTACCCTTCTCCCTCTCTCTCTCTCTCTCGTTCGCTTTGCTTCTTTTCCCTTCTGTCTCTTTTTTCCCTTCTATCTGGCGTCCCTTTCTGCTGTCGCCGCGATACTCCGCCACGTTCCTCTCCTTTCTCTTTAAATCTGCGCCCGACATCCTCACTTTTTCACCGCGCCGATCGTTCTCCAGATGGTGCGCCGCAGTGGAAGGCAACATCGACCTATCGAGTCGAATCGGTCGAAAGTAAAGGGGCCGTGAAGAAATTCGCGATCCCCGCGAAGCTAAAACCTTAGAAATTAATTCGCCGGAGTTCCCTTAATCAGAAACTTTTTTCTTCGTTCACGGGATTAAGGATTAATAAAGACGGATCAAGTTTCAGCTCACCGCTAAAGCAGCCCGCAACATTTACTGTTTTTGATGAAATTCTAATATTTAACAGAGACCGCGGAATCGCAATGTTTAAATATTTACATTCAACGTTCTCCTCGCCGCGATCGAATTAATAGAATAAAATCAGTTTCCGATATTTCGAACATTTCTANAAAGCAGCCCGCAACATTTACTGTTTTTGATGAAATTCTAATATTTAACACAGACCGCGGAATCGCAAAGTTTAAATATTTACATTCAACGTTCTCCTCGCCGCGATCGAATTAATAGAATAAAATCAGTTTCCAATATTTCGAACATTTCTCAACTTTATCCATCGCGAAATTCAGAACGATTTATCTTCTGCATTTGAACTCGTAATGAAAACACACATAGGATGTCTCGCGTGTGCCGCAGGTATTTATAATTATTTCTTCCCTTTCATAATTAATTCGTTTTAACTTATATTTCACGCAGCGACGCGCGACGTTCCATTCGTTCGCGTTGGTCTCTGAATTTGTACCGCGCCATGCCGTGCCGCCGTGTCGCGTTGCACGGGCCGGCGCAATTTAATGATCGCGGAAAGAGGATGTTTCCGTCTGAATATTTCATCGAACCCAGTAGTCTGATCTTTAATTCCTTTATCCTCTCAAGACTGCTTAACCAGGCGCGGCGCGCCCGAGTCTAGCAAGACCCGGGTAGACAACGACGACGAAATTCCTTCGTCTCCTTTCGTCTATTTACCGTTCCTCGCGTTCTCGCCTTGCAATTTCACAAGTGTCGAGACAGCACTCGTATCCAGACGCTATTAAATATTGAGAAACGCTAGCTGAGCTTCGGAAGGCGCCGCCGTCGCTCGTGCAACGGAGACGGTCGGAGAGAGATAGAGAGAGCGAGGCAGAGGAACGGCTAAACCGTGTTTCGCGGGGAGAAAGAAGCTGCCACGATCACGGATGGATAACAATAAAGAGGAAAAGGAAGTCTGCTTAGTGGAGATCCTGGATAGAAAACTTCCTGACGGAAGTTACCGGTCGAAGAAGTTTGGTGGAAATAAAACGTCTGGCCAGCNTTATATTTCACGCAGCGACGCGCGACGTTCCATTCGTTCGCGTTGGTCTCTGAATTTGTACCGCGCCATGCCGTGCCGCCGTGTCGCGTTGCACGGGCCGGCGCAATTTAATGATCGCGGAAAGAGGATGTTTCCGTCTGAATATTTCATCGAACCCAGTAGTCTGATCTTTAATTCCTTTATCCTCTCAAGACTGCTTAACCAGGCGCGGCGCGCCCGAGTCTAGCAAGACCCGGGTAGACAACGACGACGAAATTCCTTCGTCTCCTTTCGTCTATTTACCGTTCCTCGCGTTCTCGCCTTGCAATTTCACAAGTGTCGAGACAGCACTCGTATCCAGACGCTATTAAATATTGAGAAACGCTAGCTGAGCTTCGGAAGGCGCCGCCGTCGCTCGTGCAACGGAGACGGTCGGAGAGAGATAGAGAGAGCGAGGCAGAGGAACGGCTAAACCGTGTTTCGCGGGGAGAAAGAAGCTGCCACGATCACGGATGGATAACAATAAAGAGGAAAAGGAAGTCTGCTTAGTGGAGATCCTGGATAGAAAACTTCCTGACGGAAGTTACCGGTCGAAGAAGTTTGGTGGAAATAAAAAGTCTGGCCAGCAGATAAAGCAAACACGTGTAACCAGTTGAATACGCGCCACGTTAACGTCATATAGAGCCCTAAATAAAAACAACGACAAAGCAGTGTCCGATGTGTATGGAGAAGATGTACTAATAGAACGCCAGTGTCAGAATTGGTTTGCAAAATTTCGATCCGGCAATTTTTATGAGATGAAGATGCACCACGTTCTGGAGGCCGATTAACACGTTGAGCCCGGCGCCGAATTTCCTGTCCTTTCCGGACAGTTTGCTGCCGGGCCCAACGTGTTAAAGTTGATGAAGATAAAGGCATTAATTGATGCAAACCGGCGAATAACAGCTTAAGATCGCTGAGAGGTTAAATTGATCGAGTTAAACAAAATATTTATTTACTATAAGAAAATCGTATTGGAGATAAACTAAAGGCATTAATTGATGCAAATCGGTGTATAACAGCTTAAGATCGCTGAGAGGTTAAATTGATCGAATAAAATAAAATATTTATTCACTATAAAAAAATCGTCTTGAAGATAAAATAAAGGCATTAATTGATGCAAACCGATGGATTACAGCTTGACATCGCTGAGAGTTCAATTTATCGAATTAAATAAACTACTTATTCACTATAAGAAAATCGTCTATCATTTTCATAAAAAAAACGAAACTACTTTCTTAAAAACTCAATAGGTTGTTTCAGATTTCTTTAAATCATCTAATGTAAAAAACTTGAGTTGTCAAACTTTCCCCAGTCTTACGAGTCATACAACGTTAAGGCTTAAGTCGACGTCTTTTATTATATACAGTGACTCCCATTAATAACCGGACACACTTCAAAACGGAATAAGTTCTTTAAAATGGAGGCAACTAACTTAATTTTTTGTGGGCTTTTAAAAGGCTTAGTATACTATGTAATGTGTAACAAACAGTTAAAATAAATTACTGTTCGTCGAAGTCTCAAAGACAAAAGAAAAGATCATGATATTTAACTTTTTTATTGGAGACTCTAGGAAAAATTTCAAACATCCCGTTTGTAGATCTAAATGTGTTATATGAATGTGTAAAGTTTCATAAAAATCCGTGAAACCATAAGAGAGTTACACATATCGAAACATGTAAAAATTCTTCAATTTATCCCAGTCGTAGATTGAAAGTCGTGGAGAACTGCGATTTTCTCAATTTCTAATCGCTTATAGCGCATAGCAATATTGATCGATCTTGATGAAACTTTGTACATGCATATAACTTACTTAGATCTGCAAACGAGGCACTTCCAATTTTTATTACAGACCCTAATAAAAAAAGTTAAAAACCATGTCCTTTACTATTTTCTTCGCGATTTCAATGAATACCAAGTTTTTTTAATTTTTTGTTAGACATTCTATAGCAAATTAAGCTCTCTAAAATTCCACAGAAAATAAAGTTCTTTGATCCAATACTAAAAATCCTATACCGTTTCGAAATGTGTCCGAATATTAATGGAAGTCACTGTAAATAATACTTCACGTTTATTTCCTTACATTCTCGTATCTCTTGATAAATTCATAAGAATCGCTCAATCTGAAACCGAGTCAGCGTTTATTTATTCCACATTTTCCTTGCTGATTAATTTAAAAGCCTTAAATCCATACTAAAAAGCCGATGTGTAATTCAAACGATTTCCTCCCTCAAACAAACTCTTAAATCTAGTCATTTTCCTCAAAAGTCAAATAACCATTTTCTAACAATCGTTCTGTATATTGAATCGAAAAACACATAAATTCTCAAAGATGCATACGAGTTTATCCATTCGNTACCTTGCGGATCATTTTACGCGCGAGGACCGGGAGCGTTCCATAGCGTGCATAGAACCGCTAAAAACACGTACAGACAGCGGGGAGTGACTCGCAATTAGGGACCGAGAGGATGATCGTCCGGAGAAGAGAGGGGATGACGATTACGCGGAGGAGAGGCGAAAATAGAACCGGGAAACGGAAAGAGAAACAGAGCTATTCGACGCAGGGCACAAGGCGAAACGTTTCCGTGCGTGCTCGAAAGACAGAGTCGCCGAAAGTAGAAGCGGGAGTACGAGCAGGTGGAGGAGGAGGAGAAGGCGGCGGGGGAGAGAGAATGAGAGATCTGGATGAGGCGAATTCCAAAAGAGATGTGCTTTTAATTATACCAACGCCCGGTGTCCGATTAAATGAACGGAGGAGCCAAACTCACGCGAAGCACAGTGCAAATTTAATTATAGGGAAAGAGCACAGACTGGAGGCCGCGCGGGAGGGAAGGACAACGCGGGAGGAACGAAGCCGTGATGCTTGCCGGCGCCGCTGCTGATGCTGCCGCGCCGCGACGCTGTGTAACGCTCGCGCGAGAGACCGAGAGAGACTGAACGAGGTAGAAATCCAAGTATTTATATGACGGCAGTTTGTTTAGGCCGCTTATTAATGGGAGAGAAGAGGGTCGTTGTAATTAAGGGAACCCGGATTCCATCCAGTAGCGAGCACGCCCTTCGAAGATGCGCTCCGGCGGCGCGGCGCGCCTCGTCCTAACAGCGGTAAACGTGTTCTTACGCTTCTCATTCGTCCCGAATTTTGTCCTTTTCTCCGTGCTTGTACTCGGACTTTTCGTTTCTCCGTATCTTCGCGCTCGTCTCCGCGAGACGCCGTCCTCCCTAACCGCCGCTCCGCACTCGTACAAATTTCCCTCGGTGGTCGCCGCGCCGCCGCCGGTCCGTTTAAATACATCGGACCGCCACTTCTACAATCACGTAGACATCTCTGAATTGTCTTTTGATGAAAAACAAAGCGTATTCAACCGCCGAATGAGCCTCCGTCTATATGCATACCGCTACACCCTTCGCCTCAAGTGTCTCACCGCGCGGCATAAAACACTCTGATTGTCTCTGTCCTCTCCTTCTTCCGTTTCTTCCTTAACCCCCGTTTCTCCTCACGCCGACGACCACGGCCTGTTTTGATTTCATTGCGACCGGGGTTGACGAAATTTATTTTCGCCAATGGAAGGGTGCCGCCGTGGATGGGAAATGTCAAGAGTTCTCCTCGTCTCGCTGTTTTTCTTGATAACACGCCACGCTCCCCCTTTCCTCATTGCGTAACTCGCAAACGCTTTGATTACCATAAATACCAATACGAACGTTTTACACACGCGCAAATAATATTACAATCCTTCCTGACTTCTCATTAAATAAAAAATATTAATTCTTACGTTTCCCATTACTAAAATATTCGCGTTACAAACTATAACT
>SMSR01009273.1:68648-100555 GCA_019453355.1 Ceratina japonica | reverse complement strand
TTTATGCTCGTCGTTTCCACGTCTGATTGTGAATACAAAAGAATAATAAATATAATAGTAAATGGCTTAGAAACTCTGCTCATCTATGAATATTCCCCCATGGTAGCTGCAAGTGAACTAAATTAATTGGAGAACGTGATCGGTGACGTTCGGACAGTAGCTTTCGCGTATCGTAAATCTGATCGAAGATCGGCGCTGGCCAGACGAACGCACACACGTACGATTCGTTGCGACTGTGGTTGACCGCGTAAACAGGGTGTAATTAAAAAATCACTGGTGGTCAGCTCTTTGTGTATATAGTTGATGTCCTTGCCGAGGCAATTCGAAATCCTGTCCCGGTCTCGCGTTAGCGAGGGCGTGGTTGGTCGTTCGTTCCTGGTCCGAGGATAGCAGCCTCTCTCGTAGTAATTGCACCGGACTCGTTTCCACGCGACTTTTGTGAATTCGAATACGCCTTTTTTCTCCGGCTCAATTTTATTCGCATTTACTTTATTGTCCACGGCGACTGAAATAAATGTCGTCCTCTCACCCTCTTCTTCTCGCCGATTAACCCTCCGCGCTTGTTTCTCTCTTGGAAAATACGCGAATCGACGCAGAGATCGGTTGAATGTAAGATAAAGTTTAATAAGATACATTGTCTATACTTGAAACGATCGGCGTTAATCTAATACATAATGGAGGATCGCGATATGGAAACGCGTTTTATTATATAACTAAGCCTGTAATTACGATCTGTATGACTATGAACAAAGTGGTACCGGGAAAAAAGAAAATCGTGTTTATTAATAGAATTCTCTTAAGCCCCTATCGATAAACGATATGACCGAAGTCCTTGAATAAGTAGTTGCGGCTTGTGTGTACGTGGCTGTGCGTGACCGAATTCGAACGGCGACTTCGATCACCGGTGGACATTGTTAAAGAGTTTTATTTGACATCGTAAAGCCTCTACAAAGGCGGAGAAAATTAATTGACGCTTTCACACCGTGAGACGTTTATTATTGAGGNTGCGTGACCGAATTCGAACGGCGACTTCGATCACCGGTGGACATTGTTAAAGAGTTTTATTTGACATCGTAAAGCCTTTACAAAGGCGGAGAAAATTAATTGACGCTTTCACACCGTGAGACGTTTATTATTGGGGGGGCAGAGTATAATGGCACAGTTTTTATCATCGGGCAGAGTATAATGGCACAGTTTTTATCATCGGGAAACTTTTTCAATCAAATATGGACGATGATCGTGTTCCTATTTACTTTATTTTCAATTTTGCAATTTCAGAGGGCAAATACATATGTAATGGCACTAAAAGGATGTTATTTTTTTACTTCTATGGACTTTTGTCGTTGCTTTGTTGGACTAACAACGAAAGTCTGAGTTGGTTGCAATTCGTTTTCTGGTAGCCGCAAGTAACGTACGCTGGTGACCTTCTCGACTTTCCTGGAACCGCTGGAGCGGCGTCCGGTCCCCTTTCGCCCGTTGTTCTTCGCCCTCCGTTCGTTCGCGCGGTTCTCCTCGGGGCCACCGAGCGGTGGACCGACGAGAATTCGCCGTATCGGTATTATTCCGAACGAAAAAATGTTTAAGTGCTCGCGACGGGATCGGAATCGTTTCCACCGGGCCGCTGCTGTCTACCCCCTTTGTTCTCCGGCTTCACTTCGCGACCGATTTACGCGCCTACCGCACAATACAGCGATCACCGCGAGACGTCCCGCGAAACNGTTGTTTCTCCGTGTATCTGGACTACACGCCGTCGGTTTACTTTCACCTCGTTTGTTACACGTAAGCACAACACTACACCTTTTCGCCTTAACGCGATTACACGGGATTCCCGGCGACGATTGACCCGAGTAAAACGTTAAGTCGCGTACCTCACGCGTGGATGCATCCCGTAAACGGATTTCACTCGCTAATTCGATGTTAACGAATCCATTTCCAGTCGCTCGGTAGCTGGAATCGTTGCGCTATACCTTTCACGTACAAGTAATGAGGATACCATTCTTCTTCATGAATTATGTTCTTGTAACACTTTAAGATCTCGTTAATAGTTAGAAAATTCCATCCGTATAAAATCCATTCCTGTACTAACTTCTTTATCGAACCACATACGTGAAATTGTGTAAAAAAATAATAATCTAAATAATTTTCCGAATTTTGTATACTTTATTTCATAGCTGCGGTCCGCAAAGAAAGTAATTGCAGTTTAGTAATTAGACATCGTCAAAACGAGAATACACGATGTATTTTGTGTTAATGGTAGAGAAAAAGAAGCGTGTAGCGTGCAAGTGTACGATTCTGTCGACACATTGCTCAACGACTGCACAATTACCGGGAAACGGTTGTTCGTAGTCTAATAAGATACGGCGCACGAGATCGGGGCTAATGAGCGGCCCTTGTACAAATTTACAAGCGTTAGAAAAGGCCCATTAATAACGCTGGCGAATCAATTAATCGATCGGATGAATGGTTTCGTCATGCAACCGGCTCTCTCGCAGCTTCTTCTTCTCCTTCTATTTCTTCCTGGTCGTATACAGATATGTACCATCTTTAGAAAGCACGCCGGTAAACAGCCACCGTGTATAAATATGCATGCGTGCATGTGTGCGCGAATAGATCGGTGAGTAATACTTACGGTTAACGTTCTGTGACGTTCGAATAGTATGTGCAGAAGACGTCAAAGTGCGACCGAATTCCACGGTACCAACGACCGTTTCACTCGTCCGGATGAGCAGATAATATCAAACGTTTCTTCTTTTACTCCATCTAAAATAATTCTTATTTACTCGTTGAATCAGCCCAGATAGACTTTTCAGCTAAGCGCATAATATTGCTGCATTTTCTTGTGCAGTAGTCAATTGTCGGAAAGTTGCTGGATATTGTCTGTCTGGGAGAATTTGTTATCGTTTATCCGTGGCTTTGTACGTGAAAACGAATCTGCTCTTCCTCTTCTTCTTTCCTTTGATTCGTTTTCGTGTACCGAGGAGTCGCACTCGAGCGGAATAGTAATGAACGGTATTATTAGTTGGCCGGCCCGCTACGTAATCGACGAGCATCGTTTAGTTTGAAATTAGCGTACGTGACTGGAAAGCACAAGATTTGTATTCGACTTCTTACATATGATAAAATCCTGAAGATAAACCGAGCAGTTTTTTTTTTATGGAACGAAGTGTAATTCCTGAGATTTGTTTGATAATTCGTGAAAAGCCAACTGGTTAGCGCGGAATCTGTACTGTTATACTATTTCCACAGTTGCCGGAGCCGTCGTGGTTTTATTGCTTTATTACTAAGCTGCTTTCATTAAAACGGTTTCCCTCTACGCGAGTACCGTTTCCATGAAAGAAAGTTTCCGTTCTCGGTAGGATTCCCGAGGCATCATCGGAATTCGCTCATTTCTAAACACTACATCATAGTCATTTACATAGGAGTCAATAAAAAATGCTGCATAACTTTATTCAAATTCATACAAGTATTCATCGTTAGCCAGAATTATTATTATTCAAATCAAGATTTCTTCCATATGACGAAAATTCTACGTAGAAACGGAAAGTTTCTTAAGTCTCATTATAATTTTGTTGCACAATTTATTACGTGGAACCATAATTAATTTATGTAGAAAAATAACTGAGCATCACTTTAAAGTCTTTTGAAATCTACAGTCTGGTTAATGTTTTAAGTTAATTAGACAGACATCAAGGAAGTGTGCTGGCACAAACGGCGTGCGTCGTTTACGACCCCCAGGTGACTATCAAGTAACCGTAGTTAGAATTCGCGAATAGCGACATTTTATTGCTGACTTCGGACGTTCGTTTAACAACATTATGCTCATACCGCAAAAATCTTATTTCCTCTCTAACACCAGCGTTCACCTAACGACGCATCTAATCGTAATTACAACAGATTTTTTCCATCTGACGGAAACGATACGTTATAAAACTTCACGGTCGAAGATATGAACAAATAATCGTGATATCTGTTTCGATGCTTCTCTAACGTCTACGTCACTAACTTCTACGTCTTTGCGTCTAATTTTGTTGTTAGTCGATTGGCAATCGCGAGAAATGGTTTGTCGATTTCCATGATAGCGCAAACGAAATCTGGTTGCGGTAATTGGCTTTCCCCTTGTTCCACTTTTATGTGTTTAGATACTTCGTGTGCGACGCGTTTCCGAGTTAGACGTGAAGCCGAGAACACTAAGAGCCTCTTAATCACGCGAACGCATGCCGCGGATGTTAACATCGACCGCCTTTTTTCACCTTGCATTTAATTTGCCTAAAAAAGAATGATACATTAATTCGAAGATGATGCCGAAGAAAATGGGACTGCAAGTCACAAAACTTCTGCTTGGTGCTAAAATAACAAAACAAGAAACAAATTATATTCTAATGTGGTGGAAATAATTAAAATAACAAAACAAGAAACAAATAATATTCTAATCTCTTGCTGCAACAAACACTATTCTAATCTAGTGGAAACAAATGGTATTCTAATCTCTTGATATCAATATAATTCACGAAGTACCCTAACACTAAAAAAAAGGTATGGAAGCGGAATTCCATATACACTGTTTTGCATAGAAATTGCATTTGAAGAAAACATCTCGCATTAACCTAATACTTTTCTCGTTTCACGAATTTCGCAGAGGAATCCGTTCTAACTAATGATGATGATAATGATGATTATGATGATGTCGATGATGATAGCGACGCAACTGGTGCGCGTTCATAAATATTGAGCGCGCCGGTATTTACAGTTATACCTGCGCGTATTATTTTATGAACACCGTCCGTAGAAGAACGTCCTCTTCCTCGCGAACATTTAACGTACGCGCTAATTAGTCTTTTTCATTTGCTTGAATTTCCTGCGCGTAAGCGGCCGCGTTAACGCGCGCGCGTACAGTGACAATCAAAAGTGAATTCCACAGATTTTTTATGAAATCTGTATTAATTTTCTAATAGTCTCTTATACGACAGATTTCTGCGATGTTACACGTGAAATTAAATGTTATTGTACAAAATAATAAGTTCCTACAGGAACGCGATGAGAGTCAAATCTTCTGTTATTAATTTACATCACTTTTGCTGCGCACTATATGTATGTACGTGTCTCTGGTAAATACACGTGTACGTAGGCAGCCGCGCAGCAACCGAGTTTCTTCGGTACGTGGCTTTACCGTTAACCCGCTTGATACTCTTGTCCGCGGCTCGCCTACATACGCATCGTCCTTTACGTGCAACACCGTTCGTAAACATGCACACACGTCCGACCACTTTTCTGAGGCCTTTATCAAAATTTCGCCCTCGAGTTCGAGCCGGGAATCTCGCAGGAAAGTGGCTTATATTTAAAATGCACCGTCGCCGATAATCGGCTTTAAGAATGTGAATGGAGTCGAATTCCGAATTCCAGGATTGATCGAATCCAAGAGATTCGTGGACAAATTTAATCAGTATAGTTTAACGGTAGCGCAAATGGTTTGCCAATACTTTTCGCAGTCGCTACGTGCGACGCATCGGAACATTTTTATTCCGTTTTGCGAGAGCATCGGCGCGATTTTGCTAGACACCCTTGTTAATGAATACAAACGGCCTCAATTTAATCGGGCCGAGGCTCGGAATACCAGACGCACTCCCTAATACTTTCGTTAACGGAGAAATTCCGTGAGCAAGACTAAAAAAAAGTGACCCCTCCG
Source organism: Ceratina japonica (assembly GCA_019453355.1). Taxonomy (NCBI): domain Eukaryota; kingdom Metazoa; phylum Arthropoda; class Insecta; order Hymenoptera; family Apidae; genus Ceratina; species Ceratina japonica. The sequence continues at coordinate 94,872 of SMSR01009273.1, read as the reverse complement.
GGACACGGTGCGAACGGAGAAAGAAATAACGGCGGCGAGGGTGGCGGGAGGCATCGCGTGGAGGGAGAACACGAGTTTCATTTGAATAGAATAGGTCGATAGTGATTTACGATACCCGATGCTTCGTCCGCTCGTGACTGTTTTCCACTTCTTCTTTATTCTTTTTTTTTTCGCCGCACCACCTCTCGACCTGTGTTTTTAATCACGTTACAATATTCGTTGCACCAGTTCTGATCGCTATATGTATCGAGTGCAATGATTTCATTTTCTTATTAAATTTGACGTCTCTAACGTGTAATTCCGTTTTATTAAATTGGCAAGAAAATAATTTCGGTTTTTAAGAATACGTAACATTATAAAAACCGAAATTACTTTCTTGCTAATCCAATATATATAATTTTGTAAGAATCCAATTTATTAATACATGGCCGCAAATGGTACATCTATTTTTTCCACCCTTTTATTCAGCATTACTTGAGATGATTTATGCACGCTTCCTAAGGGAGACAATCAATTTATCGGATCGGAGATCGAAATCGTGGATCCTTATTGAGATATCAGTGGGTGACGCCGGTAATGGTCGGACCTTGGTTCTCGGAAGCCGTTCCCGGGGCCCCGATAGGCCCGCGCCCGTCGTGTGCATCGCTCTCTATCGCGGCATCGTAACTTACGAACTCGCGTCCGTTCGCGAAGAAAACGGCGAGAGGGAGAGAGCCCGGCGTCATAAATTTTGCCCGCGTGACGCCGCGCTTATATACGCGAACGCGCGGAATTAATAGCTATAACTTATCCACGGTTTTATTAGGTTGGCTTGCATACGAAACGTCCGATTTCCTTAACGAATAACAAATGCCTGGTGTCAGTAAAAACCAATCTGCCGGCACGTCAAGAGAGTCGCGTGACAGTATAAACTCCGAGCATTTCCAGTCATGTCTTCTACTACTCATGAAAATTTTTAATAAAAAAGAAAAAAAAAGCAAGAAAAACAGAACGTATACAAACATATGTAATTGAGAACCAGAATCGATGTTCACCTCGTATTTTCCAATAGAAATCCCGGCTAGGTACACATAAATATGAGGGGTGTTTGATAAATAGCTTAGCCACAGGTGCGAACTCGTTCAGGATGCATTAAATCATCTCGCGGACGGAAATCGTCGGTAAGAGATTCAGCCCGTACCGGCGATGCAGAAATGAATTTTCGCTCGAATTTATTAGCCCCGCGCGAACGGAACGTGTGAAACAACGAGTCGAGTTTTACGCGCGGAATTACACATCGTGACAGTCGTAAAAAGTACGACGTAATAAAGCGTCGTGCAATCGTTTCTTTTTTTCTTTTTTTTAATTTGGATTAGAGGTGCACACTGTGCCACTTATTGGATTCACCTCGTGCAGAGATACGCGGAGCGTCGCATGCAGAAAGAGAGAGTGAGTATCGTCGCGGTATCTGCTCTGGATACGTACGGGAGGCTGGTTCTTAGAACGGGAGGCCATTACCGGTGCCCGGCCACATACTGATATCTCAATACAAACCCTTAGTTTGAATCCATTATAATGCCGGGCTACGCGAACCGCACAAGGCACAATCGTCGCGTCGTGTACTCACTCGTCCAATCCAACGTACGCTGGCTGCGGCCCGTGTACGTAGAGGGTACGGTATTATCCTGCGAGAGGATGCCATCCATACCGCGTTCCAGGAACGCCGCGCCGCTCGAGCCCTTTCTCTTTCCTAGCCATGAATTCTATCGCCCGTTTACCTTCCCGTTCGCGTTTCGCGCGTGCCTACCGATTAATTAGTCTTTATAGCGAGCCATTTGCATCCGGGAATTTTCAATCCTCGATCCGAACGGCCAATTCAATTTCTACAACTAAATCCTTTTGTCTCTCCGAGTCTCGAGTCTCGTTTTAAAGGGTTAGACTACTCTACAGGCATGTAGCCATATTTTGTGATTTTTTTTTCAACGGGACTATGAAATAAATCAGAATTACAAAATACGGTTTTTATTGTACATATCATGGAGAACACAAAATAATTTTTTGAAGGCTTCACGTGCCAAAATGGCGGCACTGTAGCATTTTTCTGAGGACGCCACTATTTCGACGGCGGATTGCTCTATATATAAATTATTTCTATTCTTTATTTTCTCAAGAGTGGTTTAACCCTTTAAGCTCCTTGCGATTCGCAAGGGTGAGATCGCTTCGGAATTAAGTGTTTACTTAAAATCTGAAAGGATTCGATGGGTGCTTAAATGTTACACGCCGTTTAGTTAGGAATGCGTACGAACGATTCTAAGGAAAAAGTAAAACGTGTCGCTTTACCGGTCAAGCAGCATCCACGAGTTTCACTCTGATTACTGCGCTTACCTTTTTCCGACGATTTCCTATCTCTCTACGTGTTTATACCGAAGTAGTATTGCAGCGTACGAGACCCAGTGTTTAACTATGAAGTGTATCTTATGGTAGTTGTTAGTATGAAATTTAAAACTCTCAAAAGTGAGATAATGTATGAGTAACTTAATGAAATAAATGAGATAGTGAAACCGGGTAAAGGATTTTATTATAAAAATGGTAAGCATTTTTCAAATACGAACGATGAGGCCGAATTTTACTATGAATTTTTGGTATAGTGAGTCATAAACGTATGATGAAACGTATAACGCACTGAATCATGAGTTAAATGTCAAGTAATGTTGGTAGGGAAATACCAATACAGGGCATGTACTCTAATTTCATACATTCTAATTTGTTTTCTATTATGCTGTAAAAACTTTTGCTGACCTTTTGAGAAACCTTTCTCTGGCTTATCCGGCGCGGAGAATGTGAAACCGCAAATATCCAATTCGCAAAGGTATATTATTAGCCTATCATATCTCAGGACCACCTTCCCTGACCTTTATTGTTCGTTCGCGCCCTTATCGCCATTACTATATCATTTATCTTCCTCGCCTTTCATTTTGCTACTTTGTTACCGGCCTACGTGCAACGTGGAACGTGAAAAACGAGAGCAATTACGCCGGTATCTAGTATCATGCGCCAGAAATATTTCTCGCTACCCTTTATCTGCCTCCACCATTCATTCCATTCGCACGTTTCGTTATTCACTTTGCGCTGCTTCAATTTGCATTTGTTTACTGAACTTATGACTTTATTTTCACATATGAATTTGTCAAATCGAATGATATTGCCTTATTTAATGACACCTTTTTTAAAGATGGAACTTTTCCTCTCATAATTCTTGTACAGTCATTTGACCTTTTGCGAGTCCAAAGATCAAGTCATTCTCAAGCTCTTAGCATAATCACCTTGTTTCGATCATTTCGCAAAAATTATAATTTACAACCAATTGTGTTTCAATATTTTTAATTAACTCGATACAATTCATTACACAATCGGTATATAGAAAAATGTTCTTCTATTTTGAAGTGCGTTGGAATATTAATGGGGGTCAATTGTAAAATTAAATACATATTTTATAAAAAGCATTATTTCTGTCGTATATATTTTGTAAAAAGAACTGCTTCTGTTGTATAAAAAAAAAAGTGCGTTTTGTAGAGAATTGCAACGTGAGAATTGAAACAGATCGTGGCTGGAGTGAACGCGCGATCTGTTTGTAGGGCGTGGTGAACGATTTTTCTTGTGACACGGTTTACGCAGGTACAAGTACGCCCTTACCGAGCGAATTATCGTCGCGGCCGCGGGTATCGTAAACACGGGAACGTTATGTCTTTAGCAGGCTCGCAGGAAACATCGATCGGTGCCCTCGATTGCATCGTTGTCGGTGGAACGATAGTCAGCGGAGACATTCGCCTCCGCAGTGTCGATGCAATCGTAGACAGTCGGGGCTCCCTTGTTCTCCCTGATTGTTAGTACAGTCCCTCTCACAACACCCTCTCACCGTCGACGCTCAACGAACCGAAACAAAACCATAATTGAAAAAAGTATTCATAGAAATGTACGTAGAATAATAATGAAATAATTCAATTTATGACTGACATTAATATATTATTATTTCTATCACATGTAAAAAAGAAATAAAATAATAATATAAAATCTCTTTGTATTTTACTGACAAGACATTAAAAAAATGTCAATTTTCCTTTTTTTTAATTCTCGTTTATGTTCGATATTGTTACAAATCTAAAAAAACAGGATAATTATGATAATTATTGTAGTATATTTAAAAGATTGTGAACTTGTGAGAGGGACTGTATCCCGGTTGTTCTTAACCAAAGGGTTTTCTCGCGACGCGATTTTACGATAGAAAATACGACTAGCAACGCGTGTACGCGCGTGTAATTTCGCAAGATATGGTAATAACGCGCGGCGAAAAATGGCGAAATGGGGGTGGCAGAACCCCCCGGTCGATTTTATAGATAGAACGTTTGCCGCGTATTCCTCGAACCTTTGAATTTTATGTTTTAGAACAAACCTCGTGGAATTCTAAAACATATCTTTATACTCCTCTCGAATTTTATGTTCCTGATCTAAGAGCCTTTTATAGGAATTTGAAATAGTTTCAATCTCTTCGTTTACAAAAAAATTTTTGCTTTTATAGGAAGTTATTTAGAATGATGAATGTGTTGATTTTTATTCGCAGTGAATTTGCATTGAAATAAATCAATGATCTTATATTTAAATTAATAATATGCAGATAAATCTTGCATACAAATTATCATTTCATGTGAAGCGTTTGTAATCGTAGAGAAGAGATACGCAATCATTTAAGCCTGTTTGTACCTATGAAAGATTTGCATCTCGTGATAAATTTATAAACGGAGATTACGCGAATGCGACAGTCCACATTGTAAATAAACCATGTCCTCAAAGCCACTTATCTTTGAACAAAGTTGTATTAATAAAATCTGGAGACAATTGGCAATAACGCTTATTGTCCTGCTTAAGCCTGGATTAGGTCCTGCAACAATGACCGTTACAAATCCACGCCCATTCGTTATCTCGCCGTCTTGTCTTCCCACATACATAACCCACACTCTGCGCACAATTCTATTACCCTGCAATAAAATCAGTCCATTGGACGTTTCTAGCAAATTGTAAAACTATCNTTGTGAGAGGGACTGTATCCCGGTTGTTCTTAACCAAAGGGTTTTCTCGCGACGCGATTTTACGATAGAAAATACGACTAGCAACGCGTGTACGCGCGTGTAATTTCGCAAGATATGGTAATAACGCGCGGCGAAAAATGGCGAAATGGGGGTGGCAGAACCCCCCGGTCGATTTTATAGATAGAACGTTTGCCGCGTATTCCTCGAACCTTTGAATTTTATGTTTTAGAACAAACCTCGTGGAATTCTAAAACATATCTTTATACTCCTCTCGAATTTTATGTTCCTGATCTAAGAGCCTTTTATAGGAATTTGAAATAGTTTCAATCTCTTCGTTTACAAAAAAATTTTTGCTTTTATAGGAAGTTATTTAGAATGATGAATGTGTTGATTTTTATTCGCAGTGAATTTGCATTGAAATAAATCAATGATCTTATATTTAAATTAATAATATGCAGATAAATCTTGCATACAAATTATCATTTCATGTGAAGCGTTTGTAATCGTAGAGAAGAGATACGCAATCATTTAAGCCTGTTTGTACCTATGAAAGATTTGCATCTCGTGATAAATTTATAAACGGAGATTACGCGAATGCGACAGTCCACATTGTAAATAAACCACGTCCTCAAAGCCACTTATCTTTGAACAAAGTTGTATTAATAAAATCTGGAGACAATTGGATCGTAAGCAATAACGCTTATTGTCCTGTTTAAGCCTGGATTAGGTCCTGCAACAATGACCGTTACAAATCCACGCCCATTCGTTATCTCGCCGTCTTGTCTTCCCACATACATAACCCACACTCTGCGCACAATTCTATTACCCTGCAATAAAATCAGTCCATTGGACGTTTCTAGCAAATTGTAAAACTATCAACGAGAGATTGGAATTAGAAACCTCGTGACTCAAAATATAGACGTCAAGTATTCTTATTAACTACAAGCAACAATCACAGCCTTGACAATTTATTTTATTATTTGATTGCAATTTTTAGGGAACTTATCAAATTTTCATTAGATAAATTGTCTTATCACGAGGAACAAATTGACTTATCTCAAGTCCTTGATGGAGTATCACATGAATCCATTACGATCTAGCATTTATTAGAAGCTATCAAGCGATCCGAGCATCGCATTGGCCAATTATAGCTTCCACGAAACCCATTCTCTACTCTAACGACATCGTCCCGGGTTAAGATGGATTTCGAACCAGCGAAGAGAGTCGCGAGAACCACCGCGTCATCAATTCATCATCCGCACTTTTCTAGCGAATGCCACTATATCATCGCAGACACGAGTTCACTCTACGAACGTCTCAACGTGCACTCGTGTGTTATACTTAAACTGTACCTTTATACATTTATGAAGAATGTGCAAATCATGAAAAATACACAAGAATATTATAATATATTATATACTATAAAAGTATAACATATTAAAAAAATTCCTAGTTGAATTGCAACTTTTATTTCTACAAATTCTTGTCAACTTCATTTCACGATATTTGATAGCAATTTTGCACGACCTTAAAATTGTACCCCGTACAAATTTTATACAATTTTCAAAAATTATGAGAATATATTAAATTTGAATAAATTGCATAATAAAAAGGACAAAAGGAAGGCATCTGGAGAAATTCCAAGACTTCACATTGCAGCTGTGATACAGTAAATACAAAAGTACCGTCCGCCCACCAGTTTCGCGCGGGTGTGACGACAGCGGTGGATGAAACGTGGGACGGGCAGAAGAAAAACGCGATGCCCACGTGTGCTCGCGATTTTCTTCCCGAGACCGTATCGCGTCGTTCGATTTTTTCCAATTTGTCTCCCAGCTCCTTCCTTTTCTCGATAATCGAACCATTCGTACGAGAGTGCTCCAATGAAAGTGTCGTAAAAGTTTAAGAGTTCTTCGCCCGTCTACGAGCGGTGCGTTTATTTAAATGAAATCGGTAAAGGGTGGGCATTTTGAGATAGTGGAACAATTTCATACTCAAAACTTCAGTATGAATATATACATACACAGAGTAATATCTAATATCTTTACTTGGGTAATCATTTACTTTATATATCAGTGTGTTCATTACATTTGGTATAAAATATATTATATATATAATAAATATACTTTTGATATTAATAAATGATTCTATCTCTGTCTCATAATAATAATAATAACAATTTATGTTTATAAATTAAAAAATGTTAGACAACGTATACCAGAAATCACGAAGCTTAAAAGCGAAATTGAAATAATTCAATAAATAGCCTACTTGTTTTGGAACGAGACAATTAGGTGAATTCTTTGGTGAAACGTTCTCCAGTGTCATCCGTCGCATTCCACGGTTGCACGTGGCCCAGGCGTTCTATGTACAACGCGGGTACATAGCCCGACAAGAGATTCGCGTTTTATATATCCGGCGGTAACGTTCGCGGCATATTTTATACTCGCTGACTTATGTTTAATTCAGCGGAACACCGCGGCTCCGTGGCGTAGCTCGCATACGGACGGCGGATCGGCGAATGCGGGAAGATTGAGCGTAGATTGGCCGGGTCGAGGGAGCAAACGACGTCAGAAAGGAGGAAAAAAAAGAGGAACGGCAGGAACGGGTTAAAAATTGAAAACGGCGGCAATAATTTATTTTCGCTAACCTGCGCGCCCCGCGTTCCCAGCTCCACGCTTCGAGCATTTCGATGCGCTCGCAGCTCTTCTATTCGGAGTGAGGGAAAGTCTGTAGACAGTATGTCATCTTAGTTCGATGATAATTTATGCACGTAGCTCGTTTTATTCGAGCTTTTAGCTAGCGCTCCGATCGGTATCACGGTAACCGTACTGTGTTTGTACAAAGTAACCACAGAAACGCGTGGCTCGCATGAAAATATGTAAAGCAGCACCCGGTTTACATAAGTATATGCTTCGAGCTTGTTTATTACCATGATATTAAACGCCACGCATGGTCCTCGCAAATGAAAGTCATATTTGCGCATACGGAAGGAGCAAAAGAAATTATTAGTGCTCTTTCGGATAAGAACGATCATTTTCAGCAACTTTTACCTTGCATAAAATGTCCTTAATTCATTTTATTCAAATAAGGAAGTACCTTCAATTATTAAACAAATTTTTATCGTAACTATTTATGTAAAATTCGTGCGATTTGTAAAGTACTCTGAACGTATAAGGTACGTAGTGAATTATCTGAAAAGGGAGTAAGGAGCTTAAGAGCCGTGTTAAGTTATGACGCGATATTTCAACCGATTTTCTTTAACACGTGCCAAATACCCTTTGATACCACTAATAAAATTGGTAATTTATTAATTCCGTTATCACAATCTTTCGTATTAAAATTTTTATTTGGTCAAGTTTAACTTACATTATAAGTAGCAAGATGTAAGTTAAATTTGGTCGAATACAAATTTTAATAATATGATATAAATGTAATAAATATAATTCCGTGAGTGTGAACATTCTTTTCGCACGAGTTAATTCTCGGGCATTTTTAACGCGCCGTACGGCATAAAATCATCCTAATTCGTCCAGTTTTTATCGAGAATGCATGTTACTTACTAGCCTGTTTGCACGCATATACATGATCATACGCAGCCAGCCGAATCTGTTCACCTACATTTCACGCCACCGATCCTCGGCAAAAGAACCTTGTACGCTCCTTTTAATTAATTACGTTCATTACTCACAACACGATCCAGAGAAATGTAATTATTGTAAAAAATAAAACGATGCTTTCGTTATTTTATTGAGTTCACAGTTAAGAGCAGGATTGAACACATGCCGTGTAAGATAACTTTTCCGAAATTGGAACTAATCCATCTGACTACTCAAAAAAATTCAGATCGCTTGTTTCGATTTTAAAAAACTTGTTGAATTTTAAATGACGTGTATTCCGTTTTGCTCTTTAATTATTCATTATGTGAGACACTTAAATCCTGAATTATAATAGCCTAATATTTAATTTGCTCTTGTCTGACGAGAGGATAGTGACAAGTTATTAAATTACTACAAGGAGAGGTCGCGGTTCGAAAAAGGTTGGGTCTCGAACATTTTCGCTGGCGGTGAGCCGAGCGCCAGATGGGATAAATTATGCAAGTATGTAGTTCGACATTTACCTGCTTAGCAAATCCTATTAAAACCTTTTTTTCGCCGCCCGATACCGCGAAGCTTCGACTCGGCTTTTGTTGTCTGGAAATGGAACAACGGTTGCGCAAAGAGAAAGGCGCCGGCACACACGATGCCTCCTTGAATAAAGGAAAAGAAACTCTGTCTAATCTTTTATACAGGTTCTCCCGGTCGGTTAACTGGCTTCAGAATTATTTTAACCGCGCTCGCGATTCGGAGCGAGTAACTGATATGTCAGACGGTAACGAGACGTCCGTGTGAAAATACGCTCTACCTTCGGCTTCAGATTAGCTCTTCAACATTAGCAACTAGACTGTATCGTGCATTCGTAAAAAAAAATGTTAAGGGATGGAAACATACGAAATATCTGATTATCAAATATTCGCATTATTCATGAGACGAAACATAATAAATATCTCTTTGTGAGATCTAAAAAGTATTATAGCAGTATTAACATTATTTCTGCTGAGCAATATCTTGATATAGACACCTTTTGAAATTTTCATCCGTTGAAAAATTATTATTATTAATTTAATCATTTTCTCTCGATTTAATTAATTCATTTAATGACCAGTATAGGAAATTCAATTGAGGAAGAAGTATTAAATTAATAACAATAATTTTATGCAAAAATTTTAGATAGAAATAATACTAAGAATAATAATAAAAAGATATCTGCTTGGATATAAAACTGTCTGCGAAATGATAAACCGTTGATTACGTAACTTGTCACGAGCTAGACATCTTGTGCGTAGAATAACAAGAAATTCGGGAGCTGCCCTTCCTGCTACTTTCACCCTGCTGACGTCCCAATCGGACCAGTTGCGCAACCGAGTATATCATAACACGCGACATGACAACCTTGGCAGCTAATTTCCACAGTTGAACGACTTTGGAAGAAACAAGAATTAAGAAACCAGAATCTCTTGGTCCAAAACAGATTGGAGGTAAATAAGAAAGAATGGGAGCAAATGGTTTGCGAGAAAAAAAGTTCAAAAAATACAAGCGGGCTTCGTGAAACAAGAACGGAGGGCAGGTATAAAGAAAGAACGCAGAGAGTGAAGGAATTAAACCGCAAGGAACGGGCGTCACGTAGTAAAAAAGAGAGTGTCTTGGAAGAAGGAGAAGAAGAAGGGAGAAGGAAAGAAAGAAACGTGGCGTTGTGTAAAAAATGAACACGAAACAAGAGAAGCAAAAGAGAAAATGAGAAGTGCGAGAAGTAGAATAGAGAAAGGACGTCGGAGATCGTGTCCTTCTCCAGCGTGGAGAACGGCCTAGCCGGTCCAAGGTCGGCCGCTACGGGTTTTCCAAAACGCGGCCCGACTTCCTAACTCTGTCTCTCTCCAGCTGATTGAGGTACCAAGAGAGACGGAACCTGAGGAGCAGAGGGTGCGAAATGGGGAACGAATCGCTCCTCGTGCGTCGACGTAATCGTGAACAGAAAAAACAACCGTGTTCCTGATATACTGAATGGAGATTAAAATTAGTAGCTTAATTTCAGTTAGTGTAATTCTCTGACTGTACAAAGAGATATGTAGGAATGTATATTTCATCGATAAAAACTGCAAATGGGAAGACACCTTTTTGTTTCTTATTATCTTTATAACCCTTTGCTTATCCAAAAGTACCTTTAGGATGTTGAATAAGAGAATATCTATCAAATTTATATTTACTATAATATTTTTCAATTAGGATAGATGTATTATTTGTAGTCATCTTAGTACTTGCAATATTATATAATAACATATAACTATATTACTTAAATTAAAAACTTCATATGGTCTATTTTGGATAACCCTATAAATTTTTTATAAAGGCAGATCGATGTTTATATAACATTCTTGTTTTATTTTCATTCATAATGCAGTTTGATCGTTTAATCTGAGGACACCTTATATATTAAACCGCGGTTCTGTCGGTTTTCCATGGATGAGTCAAAGGTAGTGTAAACCCAATCTGATACAACTGATTAGGTGTTAACGTTAACAAACGTAAAGTGTGATTGACTAATTCACCTTCAACACTCAACCCTAATACGATCGTCACGGAAATATCACTTATCCCACAGATTCCCCAGCTATCTCGTTTTTCATTTAATATCCGTAACTGCGTCCGCCAGTTGTGCGTATTAACATTAAAATCTAGTGCCGTTTCAATATTACGCTTCCCACCAATTCTCTCCTTCTTGCGTATAAATACATAAATTATGGGAAGACTCCCATTTATAGTTTTATAACTTCATTTATAATTCATGTATTTATAGTTTTAGACACCCCGTTTTTCTCTATTATAAATTTTTTGTAAAAGCAGATCAATGTCTATTTTTTTGCAATATAATTTCGCACATAATAGAAATTAGACATTTGTCACTGGAATTATCAAAGATTTATTGAACGTGAGTTCTAGTTGATGTGACAACGAGTAGGTTAATAACATATTATGTATGCGCTAGGAGAGGAAAAGAAAAAACTGTCGACTAAAAATAGTAGTCATTTTTCGAATACCGGAACGCCTGTGCCTTCTCTTTTTTTTCCTCACTAAGACAACCAGCGATCGTTTAGCAACCATCGCTTGTTCTACGCGTAGATATCGAGATCGTATCGATCGTTATACGCCCGGGACCACGGTTTTTTCTACCACGGACGTGGGTGATCGGCATTCTTCCTGGTAGTTGATTTTAAATCGGAGCAAGGCTTCGCCTTATCGTAAATAACCATCCCATATCCGGAACTTGTTTAGTATTATACCATCTTTTCATTTTANTTTCAATTAGGATAGATGTATTACTTGTAGTCATCTTAGTACTTGCAATATTATATAATAACATATAACTATATTACTTAAATTAAAAACTTCATATGGTCTATTTTGGATAACCCTATAAATTTTTTATAAAGGCAGATCGATGTTTATATAACATTCTTGTTTTATTTTCATTCATAATGCAGTTTGATCGTTTAATCTGAGGACACCTTATATATTAAACCGCGGTTCTGTCGGTTTTCCATGGATGAGTCAAAGGTAGTGTAAACCCAATCTGATACAACTGATTAGGTGTTAACGTTAACAAACGTAAAGTGTGATTGACTAATTCACCTTCAACACTCAACCCTAATACGATCGTCACGGAAATATCACTTATCCCACAGATTCCCCAGCTATCTCGTTTTTCATTTAATATCCGTAACTGCGTCCGCCAGTTGTGCGTATTAACATTAAAATCTAGTGCCGTTTCAATATTACGCTTCCCACCAATTCTCTCCTTCTTGCGTATAAATACATAAATTATGGGAAGACTCCCATTTATAGTTTTATAACTTCATTTATAATTCATGTATTTATAGTTTTAGACACCCCGTTTTTCTCTATTATAAATTTTTTGTAAAAGCAGATCAATGTCTATTTTTTTGCAATATAATTTCGCACATAATAGAAATTAGACATTTGTCACTGGAATTATCAAAGATTTATTGAACGTGAGTTCTAGTTGATGTGACAACGAGTAGGTTAATAACATATTATGTATGCGCTAGGAGAGGAAAAGAAAAAACTGTCGACTAAAAATAGTAGTCATTTTTCGAATACCGGAACGCCTGTGCCTTCTCTTTTTTTTCCTCACTAAGACAACCAGCGATCGTTTAGCAACCATCGCTTGTTCTACGCGTAGATATCGAGATCGTATCGATCGTTATACGCCCGGGACCACGGTTTTTTCTACCACGGACGTGGGTGATCGGCATTCTTCCTGGTAGTTGATTTTAAATCGGAGCAAGGCTTCGCCTTATCGTAAATAACCATCCCATATCCGGAAGTTGTTTAGTATTATACCATCTTTTCGTTTTATTTGCTACTAATAGCTCCAAATACTAAAAAATACTATGTTTTCAGAAATTATTAAAAAAAAAAATAAATTACTGAATGAATGACTTATACTACTTTCAAAAATAAATTACTAAATAAATAGCTTATACCCTACTTTTAAAAATAAAACTTGTCACCTAAAGTCAGAAATTACTGTTAATTTCCCCGATTATGACACGTGATTATCAGTAAAATGTGGTGAAGTGACATCTTCATTTTATCAGTCAACAATAAATTACCGTATTCGTCATATGCAAATGGTTAATCAGATTCCGAGAATACTATTTGCTGGTACATTTTTATTCCCCGGCGTCTCCGTACATTTGTTCAGGAATGGAAAAAACCGTGTATCACGTTGGCGAGCGCGTACTATAAAAAAAAACCGCGCGAGATTATATCGGTCGTAGCGTCGGCGTCGTGGCCGGCGATTCTTTAAACAATCGACGTAAGCAGGTACACATGTAGCTGTGTGTAGTAGATACGTAGCCGTTCATGACTTCACGGGACGGTTTTTCCCGATACGAATCTTTGCTCGGTGATTTTCTTATTTAAAGATCGTTACCGACCCGATCCGATCGATACGTATCGTGAACTTACCCGCGATTTACGACTTAGTCCAGCCGCGATCGGCCGAACCCGCGATACAAACTGCAGCTATGTTTTAACAACGTTAACAGTCGCCCATTTACTTCGTGCCCCTCGCGATATCCAATTATCACATTTCTTTCGCGTTTGATTGTCAAGTGCTGTCTTGTGTCGAAGTGAAAATGGATAATTTATGTGCTTCGATTAAAATTTGAATCGAGGATTGGTATTTATTTGCTAAGGACAAGCTATGTTTAGGTAAGTCCTTGAAGGTAACTTCGTACAAGCATATCATTTAGATCTGAAAAAAACGTGTTCCAAATTTTTATTGAAGATTTGAATTAAAAGGTTGAGAATGCTTTTCGAAATTCTAATTTAAAATGTGTATAAACTAAGCTTTCTAATATCTCATAGATAATTTTATAGTTTTATAATTACTTCAGTAATTTTATTGGGTTGGCAAGAAAGTAATTTCGGTTTTTGTAAATACATAGCACTATAGAAACCGAAATTATTTTCTTGCGAACCCAATATAATTATAAAAAAATGTATTTGATTTAATATTAGAGATGATAGACTGTGGACGTTTATGCACAATAAATATGCGAGAAGCAAATGGTATGAAGCATTTATGCATGAAACATTTGCAAATATGCATAGAAACTACGTACTCACGTAGATATATTCAANTTTTTGTAAATACATAGCATTATAGAAACCGAAATTACTTTCTTGCCAACCCAATATGATTATAAAAAATATATTTGATTTAATATTAGAGATGATAGACTGTGGACGTTTATGCACAATAAATATGCAAAAAGCAAATGGTATGAAGCATTTATGCATGAAAAATTTGCAAATATGCATAGAAACTACGTAATCACGTATTCAGGATATTAAGTGTTAAGTGCAGTGTTAAGTGTCGTCAAACGTTTTACAGTTATTTTGTTATACTTAGAATTATAGTGAATGACAAGCACATTTTCTGTCGATTCACCTGAAATGGGATGATTTATAATTCATGGTTTTATGAGAAAATTCTTCCATCATTGATCGGAGTGGTAAAATGTTATTCAGTTGAATTGCGTTGGATAAAAATTTATATACATATGTATGCTTATTTCAAAGAACGAGATTGTGGTCGAAATTTCTGCTCACTAGTTAGATTCGTTTAGAATATGAATTAGTGAATGGCAATAGTTTGTACTGATGTACTCACTTGGAAAATACGTTGTTATTATAAATCCCAGATGCTGTCAAGTTTCCATATGAATCCTTGAATGAATTCTGAATGAATGAATTCAAATGAATCCTTCCACATGAATCCTGAATGAAAATTCCCTCAAGTGTCTAGTCACAGTTGGTTAATGACATGCAAGATTAGACAAGAAATATTTTTAACAATTCTGCGGTTAATCATTTTATGTATCTATGTTATTTTATTATTGAAAATATATTCCCTCAAGTGTTAAAATAACAAATACACATTGGCATAAACATTCTAGTTATTGAATTTTGAAATGCGTCCCAATATTAAAGGAAGTTATCTTATTATTATTATTGCACATACTTGGAGCTTACCTCTGTAGCATCTCTCGCATTCCTGGGCTCGATTGTCGAGCGATCGAAAAAGCGTAGAGGCCGCGGGCAATGAATGCTACCCATACTCTTTNAATATATTCCCTCAAGTGTTAAAATAACAAATACACATTGGCATAAACATGCCAATTTGAAATGCGTCCCAATATTAAAGGAAGTTATCTTATTATTATTATTGCACATACCTGGAGCTTACCTCTGTAGCATCTCTCGCATTCCTGGGCTCGATTGTCGACCGATCGAAAAAGCGTAGAGGCCGCGGGGCAATGAATGCTACCCATACTCTTCTACATATACGGTCGGCGGCCCCCGCGTCGCATCGGGTCGAATTGAATCGTCGGATTATGCGGAACGCGGGCTTTTCGCGCCTTTATTGGCCTCCTGCGTGCATCTCATCGAAACTGGGTGCACCCTAAAGCTGCGCCCTCACCAGAATTTAATCTACAATAAATAAATACATTTTCGTTTAATAACAATAAATGCTTCCCTACTACAACGAATTAATCTTTAATTTTCAGTAGTTTTTATGTACAGATTGTTACATACTTGTATTAAAAATTGTAATAAATAAATATGACAAGAATTAAAGTTAGGATTGACGAGTATGTGATGCGAGAATTGTTGTAGTATGGACGGAGCCTAAATGTTAAATGAACGCGTGTATGAAAGCGCGGGGGACCCACTCGCAACAATGCTGATGCGTGGGCTACAAACTGTTATTAATAGCGATCGCTGCCAATATCTCGGGTACAAGCGATGCGGCGCAGCGCGGCGGCGGCGCGGCAGCGTAATGAGGCAATTATTAACGAGGCTCGATTACGCGGTCGAGGTAGCGCGAGCCGCGAAACAACTTGTCTTCGGGCCGAAATCCGTTCCCCAATACAGAGGCTGTATAAATAGACACTTTATCATTCATTTTATAAAATCTACTGTTGGGAATAATCGTTTTTAAATTGACCCGGACAGATTTTGATAATCTTCGCGAGATGTAGAAATTAATTTACCAGAAATTGGAAACAATTTTCAGCAAATTCTATTTGAATAAATATATTTATACATTGCTGAATATTGTCTATCTGGGTGAATAGAATAAGAATAAATTAAATGTACGTAAAAATATGGGCACTTTTATTGGAGTTTAATTGAAGTTTGCTGGTAAATAAAAGTTGGTCGAGCGGAAGAATCGTATAATTTTTCGAGCTTTGATGTTCGAGCGGCATCCTGTTTCTTAAGAAAACATTCGACGACGGACAGTTCGTTTGCTTAATTCTCGATGCCAAGTGCTGCACGCGGTTGGGATTTAATTTATTCCTGTTGACAGAATCATTTGCGGCAAACGTTTGAATTTCTTAATTCTCTCTTTCTTAAAAATCCGTGAAAGTTCTCTATCATTATTATATCTTCTAATACAACGTTTCAATGCAGTTATTTACGGAATAAAGAAGACTNAACGTTTGAATTTCTTAATTCTCTCTTTCTTAAAAATCCGTGAAAGTTCTTTATCATTATTATATCTTCTAATACAACGTTTCAATGCAGTTATTTACGGAATAAAGAAGACGTAGTGTAACGTCAATGACGACTTGAATTCGTAAGTGCGATTTCCATCCACGCGTTGAAATCTCGGTTTGTTGAAGTCTCCGAGCTGAATATGAAGGCTGTCAATTATCGTGTACAGTTCGATTAAAAATTACTATCTCTGTCCCATAATAATAAATGCAAGTGAATATTTAAATGGGAATTACTGGCGAATTTCTGATTCTGTCCGCTGATAGAAATCAATTATTTTATTTTAGTTTAAATTGTTGACAAATCCAGAAACTATCTGAACACATTTTTTAATTTATTGTTTAATTTAATCATGTTTTTTTTATAATAAATGTTGCGTTTATTTTATTTTTCTACTATTATTATGAGATTGAGAGAGTAACTATTATTAATTTCAATGGAATAATTTTCCAGATTTGAATATATTTTATATTGTTTAATTTATTTGCATATTCATGAAAATCGCAGCGTGTTTGCAAACTGTGACTTGAGAATGTATGAACACGAGAAACAAAACGGGGGGGAACGGTAAGGTTAAGCCGAGGGACCGCTCACGGCGTACAAAGGCAAGCCAGAGCTGCCGCAATTTCTTTACGGTGATGCACCGTCGGCATTTACTGTACGGGGCGTTATGCCCCCATTATGCGATATCAAGTTACTATTTACGCTATCGCGACTCCCTATTTATTAATCTTGTCTCGGCCCTCAGTGATGGAACCTCGAAGCGTCTCGAAGCTCTTCAAGCCTGAGAGAATTCGTATTAGAATTTCTCTAAGATTCTGAACGCAATGGAGAAACTCTTAAAATTGAATAATTGAGAGGATTTAATTATTGCGGTAAAAATAATAAACAGTTAACACTTGGTGTAATTTTACTAAAAACTCTGACTAATTGCGTCGTAAACAGTGAAACGTCCTGGGCAGAGGAAACATAAGAAGTGTCGAATATTCCGTTTAATTTGCAATGAAGAACGATGAACGACACGGGCGATTTCACGTCAGGCTTTAAGTATGTTCTAAACCTAGTCTCCTAAATAATATTACAGGCGCGAATACAACCTCTCGAAACGCTTGCGTGTACTGGATCGTAAATATGTTTAATAACTGAAGGATCGGTTAAAATTTCTTTAACAGCTGCGCGGTTTTTCCGGATCGTAAACGTTTCCAAAGACGCCTCTCTCGCGTCGGTGAGAGTCACGGTTACCGTGCGAAGTAATAGAATTTATGATTACCATGAAATTGTACGATCCCTCAGCTACTTTGCTTTATGCAACGAGCGAACGTCATACGTACGCGGGACCAAAGACGAGCGTGAGAACAACGGACCGGGTACTTCTAGCCACGCTTGATCATCGATGTCAGCAACGATACTCGTTCCAACTACTTAAAGGGTTTATGGTACCGCGGGCTCATTATTAGAAACGGACAACTTCCACATTTATTTCTGAAATACATACAGTGACTTCCATTATTATTTGGACACATTTCAATGTTCTCAAAATTAATATTTATTAATACAACTCAAGTTCCAAGTTATTATTTTATTAACCATTTAATTTTCTGTTTATAAAATCTTTCTAATTTGAATCACTCACCATTTTTTTTTAAATGAGCTAGTAACGTAGAAATATAAATATTAAAATAACTAGCTTGATTTTTTAAGAAAATGAATTTTAGACTACTTTTAAAATAAACGACTGATAAAAGTATTGTCATTATAAAAGAACACAACTTTGCTCTCGTAAAAATATTTTATTAAGTATAACCTCGTACACATATTTTATTAAATATAATAATTTTATTATTTACATTCGAAAAAAGAGGGGATATGGATGCATATAAAAGTCGTCAATGCTAAGTACTAGTATTCACGGGAACGTGTGCTATCAACCGCAAAACTATTAATAAAATCCGCTTATTATGCGAGTCAATGCACCGTACGTAAGTACCATAAGTACTAGTAGAGCCGCGCATTCCTTATCGGGCGAGGAAAGGTATAACACGCGGGAATAAGTATGCCCGTTCCCGCGATCGTGTTTAGTCAACGTTATTGCCATTCGGAATCTTTAGCTTATAGTTTAACACGCCGCCGTTCCATAATATAGAAACGCCGCGAAGGTGCGACTTCGATGCTTCGCGCACCGTACATAAGTACACATGCTGTACAGTAACTGTCAAAACCTACGAAAACGAATCTTCCAGTCATTCCATCGAACTTTTATGCAACTTGAAAATGGACATTGGACGAAGGACAAGAACGAACATGGTAACATGGACCCTTTTTCTCATAGATTAATAATCGACGGATAAAATGTAAAACGAAATGAAGTCCTTAATAAATTAAAAATTAATAAGGAGTAGGTGCAGGACATATTTTGCCAAAGGAGATTGTTGTTCAGTAAGGCCCTTCCAATCTGTTATTTTCGGCTCTAACAATCTTTCTGAAACACCCTGTATATAGATATAACTGAGGTACACGTACAGGTACCTCAAACAATTTTGAGCCAATTTCAATTACACGTGACCTCACAACTGGTNTAGTATTCACGGGAACGTGTGCTATCAACCGCAAAACTATTAATAAAATCCGCTTATTATGCGAGTCAATGCACCGTACGTAAGTACCATAAGTACTAGTAGAGCCGCGCATTCCTTATCGGGCGAGGAAAGGTATAACACGCGGGAATAAGTATGCCCGTTCCCGCGATCGTGTTTAGTCAACGTTATTGCCATTCGGAATCTTTAGCTTATAGTTTAACACGCCGCCGTTCCATAATATAGAAACGCCGCGAAGGTGCGACTTCGATGCTTCGCGCACCGTACATAAGTACACATGCTGTACAGTAACTGTCAAAACCTACGAAAACGAATCTTCCAGTCATTCCATCGAACTTTTATGCAACTTGAAAATGGACATTGGACGAAGGACAAGAACGAACATGGTAACATGGACCCTTTTTCTCATAGATTAATAATCGACGGATAAAATGTAAAACGAAATGAAGTCCTTAATAAATTAAAAATTAATAAGGAGTAGGTGCAGGACATATTTTGCCAAAGGAGATTGTTGTTCAGTAAGGCCCTTCCAATCTGTTATTTTCGGCTCTAACAATCTTTCTGAAACACCCTGTATATAGATATAACTGAGGTACACGTACAGGTACCTCAAACAATTTTGAGCCAATTTCAATTACACGTGACCTCACAACTGGTCCAAAATCGTTTGAGGCACCTGTACGTACGCTTTTGGGATTGACTCAAATGAGTTTTGTGAATACACTTTTGATTCTCACTGTACGCGCACATATTTTCGCATAAGTTATGCACATTATCGTTATGCGCCAGTTCGAGCATAATTTCTCGAGTAGTTCGTACACACTGCACACTGATTTCATTTCCCTCGCCCTTCGGCCCGTCCAGGGCCTTTATTCTCTGCCCTCGCGTCCATCGACTGACTTTATTTCGCACAGATTCTGTCCAGCGCCTGGTCCATCGCTAGTTTTCATTGCCATAGTTGCACCGAGGCTATTTTTAGCAGTCCTTGAGAACGAGAGGAGATATTCGTAATATGCTTCTAGGCATTATGAAAATGAATACGATGTCATTTAAAAAATTGTGGTATTAAAGTTCACCGGTGAATTGTAACAATGAAGGGTAGGCTATTTAAATAGCATTTGAATCATTAAACTATGCATGTTTCTTCTGTTCGGATTGCCTTTTATATCCGAATAGAATGCAACGTACCGTTATCCTTAATCGTGATAGAGGTATTCAAATATGTGCCAGATTTATTCACCTATAGTGCAGACTGTACACACGTTCTCAGTCTATTAAGGTTGTACGAATCCTTATATAAAAACAAGGATAAAGCAGTGAAATATTAATAGTTAACATTTTGTATTTCATGTCTTAAACTTTTGCCAGTGACTTGCAAAAAGTATTGTTGTAAAATCAGTTGGTTAGGGCTTGTAGAATTGATATTAGTATTTGAATTCACGATCGTATCAAGGTCGACATAATTGAAAATCGCATTGAGCCTCGCTTCCTGATTCGCCGTGCATTCGAAGATAATCGATTTCATTCAACGACGTATTTGTGTGATTTATTCGAGCGATTACGTGATCCTGGAAAAACATCTCTCGTGATCAATGGTTCATACTTACATACATTGTCGCTTCTCATTAGATTTTTTTTTTCGCTTCGAGACTGGGAATCGATCTCCTCGGTCTCCATTATTCATGATTTATGATTCCTTATGACGTTTTACTCCGTAAGACAGGTTAAAGAAAATAATAATCAGAGATTCCTCAGATAGTTTAATATCGTTCGTAAGAACGAGAGGAGATGCGCATCACGTGTTATATTGAATCTCTGGCCTCATCTTCGTCCTTCGTACCGAACAGAATCTCCCGATTAGCGATTTTTAAACTAGAACGATAAAAGATCAGCGATACAATTTACTGAGCCGAGATACGAATCTCGGAAAGATAAAATGACTGATTAATTTGTAGAACAAGACGATGACAGACGTATATGAATCAGACAGCAGTTATATGTATATGCTCATTAAACTGAATTTCCCAGCTAATTAGAATCGCAAATCGATAACGCGAAACTCGGCTGCGCGGATTCTGCAAAAACAAGCATCAATTAAACCCCGTAATTCCAATTATCCACCGTTCCCCCTATTCTTTTAATCCCGCGCGCGTAATTCATCATTGTCCCGCGGAACCGCTAAACAAACTACCGATAGAGCCGCGTTGCATAACGGACATCGGCATAATTGCCCCGAAGAAAGAAGATTAATCGATCGTTCCTCTTTTTTTTTTACGACCTCTTCTTCTTGCATCACGCTTTTGTATAGACGAGCTTCTTAACTAGTCATTCGTTCCACGAAATCCTACTATGAATTCAATCGAGATAAAATGCTGTCAGTGAGAAATTACATTTTTACCGTTAACAACAAAATTTGTATAATATAATATAAATCAGTATTGGCATTCGTTTATTGAAAATAGATCTAACCTGTTGTAATTATATATGAATACCAATTATAATGAATATTATAATAATGAATATTGTAATGAATACCAATTTTGTTTAATTTTTTGTTAGACATTCTATACTAAATTAAGCTTTCTAAACTTCCAGAAGATAATGTTCTTTGATCCAATACTAAAAATGTGACACCGTTTCGAAATACGTTCGAATATTAATAGAAGTCACTGTATTTATTCCATACTTATTTACTTTGCATTTGGAATGGTAGTAATTACCGATGTTGACGAGAGGATTTATGTCCTTTTANTTCAATCGAGATAAAATGCTGTCAGTGAGAAATTACATTTTTACCGTTAAAAACAAAATTTGTATAATATAATATAAATCAGTATTGGCATTCGATTATTGAAAATAGATCTAACCTGCTGTAATTATATATGAATACCAATTATAATGAATATTATAATGAATACCAATTTTGTTTAATCTTTTGTTAGACATTCTATACTAAATTAAGCTTTCTAAAATTCCACAAGATAATGTTCTTTGATCCAATACTAAAAATGTTACACCGTTTCGAAATACGTCCGAATACTAATAGAAGTCATTGTATTTATTCCATACTTATTTACATTGCATTTGGAATGGTAGTAATTACCGATGTTGACGAGAGGATTTATGTCCTTTTCTGAAATGACGTAAAAATGAAAACGGTGTACGCGGCTTAGAGACATATAAGGTTAATTCGCGTTTTACAGTGTGTTCGCGTCGTAGATGGTAATTACGAGTCCCGGCGAGAAGTATGCGGATCGCCGCTGAATGCCGTGACAGGTAACGGTACAATCCTGTGACATTCGAGCGTATTAAATATTGCCCTCCCCGCCGCCTCGCCTCCCCTCTGTTTTGCTCGTTCATGGAAGTGTATCGAACTGGATTCCTGAATGCGAAATCATCGTGAAAAACGGTTCCCGTTTAAATAAGATCGGCTTATACAAGAATAATGCCGCGAAATTAACATTTAATCGGACATCGGTTTTACAATTTTTCTCAATTAATTAGCCTCATTTAATACGAACGTAATCCAGTTCGTTAGCATATCGCGTCGATCAAAATCCAATCAAGACGACGGGCGAATCTGTCGATGAGACAACGAACTGAAAATCAATTTTCTGGATTGGCTGTGAATCATGACATCAGTTTGTCCACGTTTAGCATAACTGGAATTATAATTGCGCTCGCGGAACGCCGATGAATCGACGAGAAAACGGACGACCGGCGTGTATATTGTCAGAGTGACGTTGATTCGCGAGGAAATCCCTGCCATAAATATTCCTCAATCGAGACTCCGTCTGTGCAACTATGTTCGAATCGGGAAAAAATTGCTGTGAATTTTCCTTCTGCTAATTTGCAATCACGTTCCGCGGATCTCGATTGAATATGTATTGAAAAGGATCGCAATCTTTTGTGTACAAATGATTATGCGCGAGACACGCCATTATCGACTTATCACGTTTTTTAATTTAAGAATTACGATTAAAATGCAGACGAAATAGTAAAAAAAATAATGATTAAATAAATTTTAATATAATGCTTACAAACGAGTAATTATTTTTTAATCCGAGGCGAAAAACAAGATAAGAATTATTATAATTATACTGCGAATCGCAAAGATTTCCTGGATATTCATAAAATGTAATGGATGGGGAATTTAAACTGCAGATAATGTTCCTTTATTACTTACTTACTTACTTACATCTGACTGAGGTGACTCGTTGGTAAATAAAGAAGAGACGAGCGAAGGATTTCGAGTTTTCCTCACTCAAGGCTGGCAAATAACATGTTTAATTGTTTATAACTTCTCTTGGACGATTGCTTAAGGACGAGTCGACGACGGGGAGCTTGCGTAAATGAGCGAACTGAATGGACTCGTGGGAAGCCGAGAAATTCTTGCGGTTACCCCTTCCGGATTTTTCACTGCTTCACAGCTAATATTATACTTTTAGCTGTTCAAGTAACGTGCAAATTAATCCAATGGAAATGAACAGGATTTTCTTTATTCACTTCAATAATTATATTTTATAATTCTTACTCCTTTTGTCCCAAAATAATAGTAACAGTTATTAGTTGAATTTAATTTATCGCATAATTTAATAGTAGAACATAACACATTTATTATAAAAAAAACTAGATTAAATTAAACAATAAATTATAAATATTACATAATGTATAAAAAAAATGACACATGTGAAAAAATTGATATTGATTGAAGGGTTAGCAATTTTTACTTACAACATGACTTACAGCTGTATTCGTCATTAATTGTTTAAATATTCACTTGTTATTTTTATTATGGAACGGAGGGAGTATTATATGATAAACTATCTGCATTGAATTTGTAATATATACCGTATCTTCTTCGTTCCTTCTCAGAACATGTAAAACATCATTGCAATTATAAGAGATTGATTGAATCATGAAGTTACGTAATTAATTTACTTAAATCTGTTTTAATTTCATAATTTACGATAAAGTTATTATATACAGTCGATAGATACTGTATCTCTCTGTTACGTTACAGCTTTTTAAAATAACTCTATACAAGATAGTGCGTACAATTTTCGCAAAATTATATAGCAAAGAATTCTCTTCTTTTGCCTTTACTATAATTCTTAAAACCACATCTAATCTGTGAAGAAAGGTAAATTAATGACAGTTCCTGTGTTCAGACTTTAAGAACACCCTACATTATAATATTCTACAAATTGTCAATCTTGTTTACAATTTCTAAAAAATAATTTCAATATTAGAATCAAAAAGTGGACACAGGAGAGTGTTCTGAAAAACGTGGCGGTGACGTCATATTCCCTTCTAATTTCGTCACGTCATCGCGAAGTGGATTAAACGGTCCTGCGAGCCGAAAGAATTATCGTCCTTGAACCTGCCTGTTGTTCTCCTTGCCGGGTCGCTGAACCTCCCCAAACTAGCGTAGAATTCCAAATACGGTTTTGTCACGGTTTAAAGTGCAAAAATTATATTGTGAAACTTAATGAACATAATTAAAAGTCATGTAACTTCGTAATTTCGTGATTTCAAAAAGACCCAATTTGTGGTCATGCCACAATTTCTACTCGCTGACTTCTTTTATATAATTTTATACGTAATCTTATGTCAGTGTGAAGAAATCGTGACGTGAAATTCGGACATTTACTACATATGAAGTAGGAATATATTTTTATAAGCCGCAATGGATGACTTTGGAACTGTTATTAGTATCAATTTTGACAACTACTAGCAAAATTCGTACACGGAAATCATCGAAGTACTCTAAGAAACGTACAAAAATTCGGCATTCCGTTAATGCCATCGAAGGTCAGATTACATTTTTTAGCCAAGAAACATTATTATCGATCACGTGCAAAGTTATGAAACTGTACCAGTGATACTGCAACGACTATCTTGGAATTTTCGATCTAGAACCTACTCCTCCGAGTAAAAAAAAACTGATAACACCTATCGATTTTTACGAATACGAACTCCGACGATTACACGTTATCTACATTTAGTTTGCTAAAATTTTTTCGATCTTTTATTAGTAAAGGCGAGCTCCGTTGTCGGAGCAGCGATCCAGGAAAGCGCAGGCAAAAGCTGTGGAATTCCATCGTACGTAGATCCCATCAGCATAGATAAACATTCTCTTTCTTGCCGGGACCTTTAGACTAGTCAAGAAATAAGCGGTTCTCTTTTGTGCCTCCCCCTATCTTTCCTCCTAGAGATCCGCCGTCTTCTCTCCTTCTCGCCGGCTCTCTCTCTCTCTCTCTCTCCCACCGGCGACGCCACCAGATGGGTATTGTGTCTCTACGTGGGTATATACACACCGAGCGCGTGCAAATCCGCGGGCCTGTACGGGTATAATCGTTTATTTCGCGTCGACCTTTGCGGGGCACTACGTCAAAATGTCAGACGCGACCCCGCCTGAGAGAGCGCGGCCGCAGCGTAGCGCAGGGAAGAGATGCACTGGGAACGTTGTAATGGGCTTACAAAGCGTAACAAACTGATGCGAGGTCAAACACACGACGGGCAATAAACACACGGAGAGATAAATGGGCCCTTAAGGTGCGCGGCGCGGCGCGCCGCGCCGGGGAAAAGTGTTTCGCGTTTCGGGCCCATCGCGCGGGGCCCGAACGTTACTACCCTGCCTCGTTTCCCCGCGATTTTTTCCCCGTCCCGAGCCGAGATAATAGCGAGTCGTTAGCGATTATTTACAAGGGGGGCGGATATATATTATCACGCCTATCCGCGCTGCTTTTGATCCTATCGAACGCCTCGATATCACCGATCTCTCTACCAGATGCGGACTCACTTAACGCGTCCGCTCGCCGATCGCGTACAATGATCGTTCTTTCTCTTTCGGGTTGTCATAAATTATATGGATCGTTTT